>LZPO01117478.1:0-15905 GCA_001675575.1 Neotoma lepida
TTATCTAGGAAGCATAAAATCTAAACTTGGCATTAGAAAATGATAAATTTGATTTTGTAAAGAAAATATTGTGCAATAAATAAATGCAGCCAAGGTTTTTAACATAAAAAAGCATATGAGAAAAGTAGTTTTCCTTTTCCACAGTTCTGCTTCTGAAAACATGAGGCAAGGGGGTACCTTGTCTGTCGCTTCAAATAGCCACCATTTGTTTTATGGGCACCACTTTTCAGTTATTTCCATATATACTTTATAACCTTTTATTTAATAAATCATAAATTGATGAGGTAGGTCTGAAGAGCTTCATATAACTAATCAGGAGAATGCNGTTCAAAGACAGGATAATGTGTGTAAAGTTAATCTATTTCATATGGGTAATCTAGCAAGCAGAAATCCAAAGATATTCAAACTAAGGTTGATTTGACTTCACAATCTATGCTCATTTTATTCTTAAACATCATCTTTCTTTGAAATCTTTACAGTAGGGCATGCAGGATATCATCTTGGCAGGGTCCATTGTTGAACTGCAAGACAAGAATATTATTCTCAGATGAGGCTTATGCAATTGTAGTTCTTTCTGTGTAATGATTAGTTTCTCCTTTGAAAACCTAAACCAACTCTCAGAAAAGTTGGTCTACTTCAATAATATATAACTTCCCTACCTTCAAGTGTATAACTGTGTCTATTGAAGCTGTTCTGGTTTACAGAGAAATGGTCTGAAAATTTCTCCTAGTACTCACCTGCAACCAGTTATTACCAAAATACTCACAGAATTTCAGCTATATTACAATGTTTTTGGTGAAGAACCATAGAAATCATGAAGCCAAATCCTTTAACCCCAAAGGATCTATATACTAAATTTTTTCTTAGTTCCATGTGTAATGGTTTTATTTAGCGTGCCCCAATAGCACAAGTTACACCATTACCAGTGGACATGCCAAAGTGAATGGGAAAAAGCCCACAAGGTCTCAACTCTACATAAAGAACTTCAGGCAACTTAGAAAGTTGAGAGGAGAGGAGGTGGTATTCCCCAGAGAAGAGCACACCAATTGGTTATCCAGTGCCAAATGATCAGCTCTGAAAACAAATATACAAATAACATTATATGGATTGAACAGGTTATAGTTAGGAATATATATGTATATAAATATATGTACATGCATGCAATAACCATTAGTGAAAAAGAGGCCATGAATTTGAAGAAGAGTGAGGAAGAAGTATATTGGAGGGCTAGAAAGGAGGGAAGGGATGGAGAAATGTTGTAATTATAATCTCAAAGATAATATTAAAAAATAAAATAAAGGTTAAATAGTTCTGCAATAATTCCCTGTTAAAAACTTTGTGATATAAGCTAAACCTAAAATTATCATGACTTTTTCCTGCTTTTATCTACTCAGGGTCAGAATCATTGCTCTTGAGTTTGTTGGAATCATAACAAAAGGACTGAAAACCACCCAGGTGCTTGGTTCTTCTTGTGATATACATGTCCCTGATCCTCAGACCTTTAAGAAACCAATTTATTTCAGTCTCTGAAATTCAATATATGCACAAACTTGCCAAGCTTTTAGCATCATGAATTTCATATTGTCTCTAAATATATTTATTTTTAAAAAGTGATTTGTCGGTTGTATATACATAGACATTTGTGTTTCGGAAGCATTTAGTATTAGTGACTGAATTCCCAGTCTTTCTTGCCAACGGCCATTTTCAAACTGCTAAGTCTTCGCAGCCAAAGTTTCTGAGCATGAAGCTAATGGACCAATGCTTAGAGCAGTTATTTGCCAACTGGTAAATTTAAACCAAAGAACGTGCCTAAGCACAAATAGCCTTGCCAGCCAAAGACAAAGGGATTCTATTCATGAAAACGGCTTCCTTTGCCGCAGGCTCCAGTTCAGACTTCACTCAGGGGTCGTGCCTAAGATGGCTGCTTTGGTTCTCCTTCATCAAGGAAACTTCTCTTTGAAACAGAGGGTGAGCATTACAGGAAACCATAACCAATCAAAATGCAGAGTTGTGGATTCCAATCAGAAAGGATATATCTACAAAACATTCCTGCACTTAAAGCTCATGGAACATTTTGGAAGAGGGTGTGGAAAGATTGCAATAGCCAGATGATTGGGAAATTTGCTGGGAGATTGTGTCTAACATTTATTTAAATCTTAACTGTGCATCAAGGAGAGCCTAGACTTGCTACTTCCTTTAAACTCAGAGAGTTTAATTCAAAATTAAGTTTCTGTTCAAGAGTAGTTAGCAGCAATGAGGGCTACCTACCACCTTTTCCCTCCAGAAAGAGAAATGAGGCTATTCCTGGTAGTATACATCTCTGCTCTCCATCCAACATATACTTCCTTGACATCTCCTGTGTTAGTACAGACAATGACAAATATTGCATTTTTATTACTTATATACACATGTCTCATTTTCTCACCTTCAACAGATATTTAGTAAATGTTTGAGTAATTTTATTTAGTGAATAAAAGAGTTATTTCTCAACAAAAGGAATTTTGTTGCTTAGAAGTTTCATTATTTAACAAAGGTTTGTGTCAGGATTGGTGTGGCTCCTGTTTCTGAAGAATTATTATGCTTATAAATTGCTAGCAGCTATTGAACAATTCCCTTGTCACAAGAATTCATTTCCTTATAGGAGAAGTGCTGATATGATTTCTGTTTTATGGAAAGGCAACCAAGACTAATAAGAAAAGTAAACCAGTCAAGATTATGGAGAAGGGACTAAACTAGGTCCAAGTCCACTTCTGTTTGACTCAAAACTCTAGGCATGTAACCATTTCATGGATCTTATTAATACACAGTCTGTTAATACTCCTCATGGGGCACTAGAAAAGAGGATGATTGTCTATAATCAGAAATGTCTTCTATACAATACCCTTTTACTCCCATTCTACTTCAAGTAACTTCTGGCCAAAATGGATGATTCTCAGAAGAATCTCAAATCCAGAGAGCAAAAGGCCATTGGATTGGCCTTCGGGAACGTATTTCCCTAGAAGACATCCTTTGATTTTTACTTAACTGGATTATCCAATCCATGAGTTTCATCCATCAATTTCAGTCTTATACTGACATTCTTATCTTTTATCAAACGTGCTTGCACTGCTATTGGAGTCTTTATTTTGGGGTGGTAGACTACAAGTGGNAGAGAATAAGAAGAACAGTAATTCATCTTGCACTTATACAAGAGTTTTTTAGAACTAAGAAGAAACACAATTGCAAAGTGTAGGTGGNCCAAACATCCAAGATTCAGTGAAAGCAAGAACTACTTCACTGTCAGGGATGGAGCATGTGGGAGAAGATAGTAGATGTCTGTTGTCTGTTTCCTTCAATACTTCATTCTTCTACAAGAATCTAACATAACCAAGTACAATTCTGTTAGTCACCATAGAACAGAGTCAAACAAATGTTCAGTAAAGCTTTAATAAAAAGTGACTTTTAGGGTCTGGAGAGGTGGCTCAGTGGTTAAGAATACTTGCTCAATCATGAGGAACAGAGTTCAGATCCTAGCACCTACTTTGGTCAGATCACAAATCCCTGAGCTCCAGTTCCAAAAGATCTAATGTTCTCTTCAGGTTGCCATAGGTACTTGGACACCATGTGAACATATATACACACCGACACACTCACACAAAGAGAAATAAAATAAAATAAACCCTTATTAAAAATATTAAAACCGTGGTTCCCTACCTCAATTTATCACAACCCCTGAAATCCTTGATACATAAAGTTTATATGATTGTGTCTGCATATTTTCTAGATTCAACATTTAAACAAAATGAAAAAAATCTTCACCAACAAAGTCAATGATAGTATAAATAATCACCATACATTAATTAAGTAAGTTAGAGAGCACTAATGGACAGCTCACAAGTTTGGAAAAACTAAGCATGTGGCTTCAGTGAATATATTATTATCTTTTTCTAATTCTGAATTCCTAATATTTAAAAATTAAGTTAAAGTTTTATACTTTTGAAGACTAATCTTTCCAGTAATGATTTCGGTGTAAGTAACAATCAACCAAAGGTGCTGGGGGATGTCTTTCTGTGAATATGTGTTGCTCTGATTGGTTGATATATGAAACTGCATTGGCCTATGGCAAGGCAGCTGGAAATCCAAGGGATAGACAGGAAGAGAGACAGAAGAAGGTGGAGAGAGACGGTGTTAACCGCCATGAGAAGCAAGGTGTAAAGTACCCGTAAGCCACAAGCCACATGGCAAAATATAGATTAATAGAGATGGGTTGATTTAAGATGTAAGAGCTAGCTAACAAGAAGGCTGCCATAGGCCATACTTCGTAAATGAATATAAGCCTCTGTGTGTTTACTTGGGTCTGAGTGGCTGCAGGTCCCGGCAGGACACAAGAAAGCTTNTAGCTACACAAAGCTTCATAGAGATGGTACCAGTTCAGTCTTCTATACAGGCTGCTCATACATTCTCCTCACCTGCTGAGCTCCTGAAGAACTTGCATTCACAGCAGCTGGTACAAAAATGCTAACACTGTATTTGTTAGCTTTATCTTATGTGAAAAAGAAAATCTAACAAGTATCTTCAAGGAGGAGGGGCCTATTTGGGAAAACAGTTCCATCATGGTGAGAAAGGCATAGCAGCCAGAGAGGGTAGCTAGCTGAATGCATGCACAGGTACTCAAGAAGCAGAGACCAGGGGATGGTTATGCTCAGCTCACTTTCTCCTCCCTGTGCAGCCTCTGATGTCAGCACATGGAATAACACTCCCCACATTTAGGACAAATTTTCCAACCTCAGTAAAGCTAACTTAGATATTTCCCCACAGACACACCCAGAGATTTGTTTCCATGGTAATTCTAAATGAAGTCAATTGTCATCAATTCTAAATGACAATCAAAATTAAGCACCACAAGTACATTTTACTAAATAATAACAAACATAAAAAAGAAAAAAATCTTCTGTATTTTATATGAATTTGAGATTTGATGTCATAAAAGAGTTTCCATTTGCCCTTGATTTACTAACTCCTCCTCAATGGTAAAAAAAGCTTCCACAAGGCTGGGTGTGATGGAGCACACCCTTGATACCAGCACTCCAGAGACAGAGGCTGAAGGATCTCTGTGATTTCGAGCCCAGCCTGGTCTACACAGCAAGGTCCAGAGCAACACAACCAGAGCTACACAGAGAAGCCCTGCTCTGCCTACACACACACACACACACACACACACACACACACACAAAAGCTTCAGTAAAGAATCACTGCTTTAATGAAAGAGATCATAAGCCTGAGCCTTATAGAAATAGGCTAAGGATAACTTTAGATATTTCAAGCAACTGAGGACCAGAAAAACTTGAGTATTTGTGCAATATGTGGATATTTAAGTCGAGGATTATTGATGAGTTTAATTTATAATATTTGATTATACTATGATAGATCAATGAAACTCATTGTGCAACAGATTTTAGACTTATTATAACACTTGGAAAATAAGTCCTGCAAGATTAGAGGGTCAGTTAGAGTGGTTATCAGAAAATATTCTAATATAGGAAACCATTTAACCACATAAAGTCTCACAAACTCTTAACATGTAAAACTGAAAAACTTACTTTGCTTTAATGTGAGATATTATTTTATACTTTTTTTTTAGAAAAGTTGGCACAACTCCTAGGGTAGAATATAACAATATTTTGAAACCCATGGGAAAATATTCAGCTCTCAATACATATAATCCCTTCAGACATGAATAACCTCAATTTCTTGTCAAGTCTTTTCATTAACCATATGACTTTGGGCACCAGATTAATTATTCTGAGGCATTTCTTTTATACACCAGGATAATGAACTTCAGCTGTCATATATAGAGGTGTGTGCCCCTTGTGTATATCCACATGTTCTGGGTCCATTACTACTTCATCAGCAGTCCTATAATTTCAAGCAAGGTTTATTCCAACATCTAGTTCCAAAGGTGATACAACATAAAGGGTTAAATAAGGAAAACACCATACAGGAAGTATCAGTATATTGCTACTTTTATTAGGTCACTGAATCAATAACACATAGGATACACATGGTTATTTACAGCCATCTTTGCCATTCTGTTTTAAGAACTTACCTAAAGAGAGGGGGGAAGGGGGCTGTGGAAAGAAGAAGCATACCTCCCTGATCCTATTGGAAACCATCTGGGTCCACCCACACCCAGCATCACTCTCAAACTTTATTAAGTTATAAATGTATTTTCTTAATTTTAAAAGCTAGTTCACATTGATTTTTTTTCTGCTCCACAAACTGATAGCAAGGCCCCATTGATGAAGACAACAACTATACAAGTCATTGAAGACTAAGATGCTGAGTCAGTCCCCACTTACAGCCTGCATCCCTACGTTCTAGCCTCTTTGGTACAGGAACACACTCTGCATGCTCTCAAATGGGAAATGTACACACCAAGCCAGTGGTGCCTTCATTGTCTTTGGTACAGGAACATACTCTGTATGGCATGCTTTCAAAAGAGAAAGGTAAACAGTAATCCAGCCACCAACCCTGTATCTACAATGGTGTACTGTCTGTAAGATATACTAGGGCAATGATTTGATAAAGAGTAATGGGAGTAACTAATTTTAATAACTAACTAACTAGTATGTGGGAGTAACTAACTAATATCTGATTTGACCTAAGGCCCATTCCACAAAATGGAACCCATACCCAACAATTCTTGGGTTACCAAGAACCTGAGACTAGATAACCAGGGACCAGGGGGAAAACCAAATAATACCTATCTTTAAAAAAAATGTAATGATAAAATGTCTCCTAATGATATTCTGCTATACTCATAGATCTGTGCCTTCTTCAGTTATTATCAGAGAAGCTTCCTCTTGCAGTTGGGAATAAATACAGAGACCCGCAGCCAGCATTACACAGAGATTGAAAGACCCTAGAACACTTAGCCCTAAATGGGATGTCTCCACCAAATCCCTCCCCTCAGAGCTCAGGAAACCCCAGCAAAGAGGAGGCAGAAAAAATATAAAAGCCAGAGGGGATTGAGGACACCAAGAAAACAAGGCCCTATAAATCAACGTGAGCAAAGTCCATATAAACTCAGAGAGACTGAAGGAGCATGCACAAGGCCTGCACCAGTCTGCACCAGATCTTCTGCATATATATTATAATTTCCAGTTTAGTGTTTCTATGGGATTTCCTGAGTGCACAAATGAGTAGGTCCCTGATTCTTAGGCCTTCTCTTGGGCTCTTTCCCTTCTGTTGGTTTGTCTTATCCAAATTCGATGGATAGTTTTTGTTTTATATTATTATATTTTATATTGTTATATTTTTTCAATGAATGAATGAAAACTAGATACTAGGGTAAAATTTAACAACTGAATTGTCACTTATACCTGCTGGGAGAGGAAATAATCAGTTTTCTCCAAGAATGACACTGGATATCAACCATCTCAGGGCAGGCTTCATGTTTAGGAGTAGTTGACCAAAGTATAATGAACTCCATAGTTTTTTTGTGTGTGTGTGCGCTTTTATTTTATTATAGTTTGTTGTTTTGTTGTGTGGTTTTATTTAGTTTTCTTGTTTTTAAGGGGCTTCGTTGTTGGATTTTTTTCTAAGAAAGAACTTAAAATTGGGAGGGTAAGGAGAGGGAGAGGATCTAGAAGGACTTGGAGAGATGAAGAATATGATCAAAATATATTTAAATTTAAATATTGTTTTAAATAATAAAAAATAAATAAAATAAAAAGATAGNTCCACTTCCATGGTTTCCTTTCACAGATTGCATTTTTGTGCTTTTTTAATGGATCACANACACAAAGTTACATAGATTTTCCTGTGTTTTCTTTAACACTTTCATAGTTTGGCAAATTGCCCTGTAATCTTTTTGCACTTTTATTGTAGTATAACTAATAAAAAAATTTTTTTTCTGCCCTTTGTAAACAAAGAATGATAAGATGATCTTAACTATGAGGTGGCTCTTAAAAACTTAATGAACTTAGCATATGAAAGCAATGTGTGATTGAATTGCTAAGTTCTATTTCCTCAAAACAATATTAATATGATTCACTAGTCTCACTGCAAGAGAACTTATAGCCTTGCCATGAAATTTTATAATTTTATAAATGCTACTATTTCTGGTTGAAGATGAGTGAAACAGCAATGTACCTTTTATGTAATCACTTTTTTTAATCACAAGGAACAGTTCCTTCAACCATTTCCAAACAGCTGAGTATCTGCTTGTCCTGAAACACATCACCAATGTTTGCAGCTAGCAAGAAAACCGCAGGTGCTAGAACACTGGAATTTTTCAAATCATTTTTGATACGTTGAAAAGAAAATTGTGTTTCTAGATTGTCAAATGTTTTATTGGAATTCTGCACTGTTTTGCAACACAGAAATGGAGATAGTCTGAAAGAAGTGTGGAGAGTGTGAAATGAGAAAAAGACTATGATGGTTGATTACTTGAGGAATAGGCAGGATGTTGGGAAGAATATTTTAAATACAGGAACTTAATTATATGAGAAATGAGAAAAAGACTATGATCGTTGACTACTTGAGGAGTAGGTAGGATGTTGGGAAGAATATTTCAAAAGTAGAAGCTTAGTAATANCATAGAAAATAGGTGAGGAGACTTTCAAGAGCTTCCATATGCACAACACAGAGGAATGAAAATGGGAAAACTTGGAACATACTTGGAGAGCTATTCCAGAGCATCTCTAGGCAAGGCAGAATCAAAATGCAATACAAGAAAAGATCAGGAAGTAATTATGTAAATGGAAAGAAGACTGAGTTTTAAAAAAAAGTAAGTTTGATTAGAAAAGTGAATGGAAATTGACCCATAGCAATTATTAATCTAGTATTTTACACATAGTATAATTGGGTTAAAAGCTGAAATATCAAAACAGCCTTTGGACTGACCTGGTAATTCATGAGTACAAATAGTCTACACGTCTCTTGTAGAAAGAGATAAAGCTTCTAAATCTTTGAAATCATTGCTTTATCTAGCTCTGTGAATTGAGCTATGGGACTGGAACAATTATGTGAAAAACCAAACAAGTTTAAAAGGTCAATTTTGTCAGCAAATTAAAAATATTTCAGAACATCTTATAACTATTGTGCAAGAACTATAATTGAATAGATGGGTCTGTACATATTCTGTACATAATGATATGAGTGATATTAATGGCATTGGGATTGTTTTCCAAGACAATTTAATGGTTAAAAAAGAAAGCACCAGATATGCAAGCAAAGCATGAAAGTATTTCTCTTCAAGAAAGATTATGAAGCAATTAAATAATGTGATTTTTTTTTCTTTAAGAATAATAAACTTGTAATTGGCAAACACTAATTCACAAAATGTGTATGACCAGAGAAAACAGTCTCTCTTCTAACTGAAGCAATGGAGTTGTCCAGGAAGCTACAGGGGACACATATTGGCAGTTTTAATAAATCACTGTACAGTGACCTGGTTCTAAATCTGAGTGCAGACCTTTCTTGGCTGCTCTAAGCCAGTTCTCTGTGCTTTTGTATCTCTAGTTCTTGGAAGCAGAGGCTAAGGAAAGGGAGTTTGTGCCAAGTACTTATTAAGGAAGTACTCCCCGAAGAATTGTAAGCAGCAGAAGGAAGCAAGAAAATCACGAGGAACCAAGTAGGTAGTCAAGAAAAGATACAATTTGAAGCTAGTTTGTAACAATTTCCATTGAGCTGCTCTGGTCCTGAACAAACCAGCAAAGCTACAGGTCTCTTATTGGCCTTTCCAGGTAGGACTGGTGAGGCACTTCCTCAGTTGCACAGAAGGAAGTCTTGAGAAAATTGAAGGTTCCATCCCAGCAGTAAAGCACACATGACTAAGACTTCTAGAACCAGAGTGCGGGGTCAGAGTTCAACTGGAGGAAGCATAGAACTCCTCCTACACAGGGACTTGCTCGTCCAGTCTCTGCTTACAATGGCCCAGAAATGGAAATAGTCAGATGTCTATCAACTAATGAAATGTGGTGCATATACACAATGAAATATTAGACAGCTACAAAGGCAAATGGAATTTGCTGGTAGTAAGTGAAACTGGAAATAATAATTATGAATGGGGTAACCTAGACTTAGAAAGTCAAACATCCCTCTCTCTGTCTCTGTTTCTATGTCTCTCTCTCTCTCTCTCTCTCTCTCTCTCTCTCATATGCTACCTTTGAATCTTTACATATGTCTGTGTAAATCTCAGTACCTATACATGTCCGAAAACTAGTAATAGGATATTGGTGGAAGGAGTTCGAAGGAAAGAAGATTGAAGAAAAGAGGTATGAAGTAGGGAAAGAGACTAATGGAACAAGAATGGTTAAATGNNGTGTGGAATGGGAGGGTGGGATAGAGGAAGGANCTGTGGGCCAGCTAACACTAAAGTCTTTGGGAAAACTATATAAAAACCTACTATTGTAGAAGCTTCATAAAATATNTACGTGTACANATATCAAAGCAGTTTAAATAAAGTCACCCTGTAGTGGGATAATGCCTCTCCCAGGCACCGTGCNCTAACAAATAAAAAGGCCAGTGTNAGATATGCTACCTCTTTTCAACTTATTGAANAGTNGGGTTCCACGAGCCCTCTAAAAATTTACAAGCTCCTGCCNTTGCTCTTGGTTACATTCCAGAATTTTCTGATGAGACCTATTGCTGAAGGCACCATATACNTACATCATAGAACATGGAGAAGTTAACTTGGTACTCACATGAAAGCTTCATCCCTAGTGGCCAGCTTTTACAATGCTGGAAGATGCTTTGCCCACTATCAGGGGAGAAAAGTAATTAACAGTCTTTACCCATCTGTGAACCCTGTAAGCAACACAAATGCTTTCCTGGCAAAATATGTCCACTGGTACAACAGTGGCATGAATGTTACAAGAGTAATTAAACTTTCTGGACTTAAAACCGCCTCCACAAAATTAAATCTATGTCTATTACCACCAACTAAGCCAAAATCTGTGGCTTTCGAGGTCACAGGCTCTAGGAGAGAACATAATATAGTAAATATGCATAGTAAATAAACTGCTCACTAAGTTCTCATATTCATACTCACACACCTTCAACTCCAGTCGGAGAAGCTTCTTTACACAGTAGATGGTCTTTAATACAAATGCCTACAACTGGTCAGCACACAGAGAATAANAGANTGTGGAAATCTCAACTCTAAGTAANATATCTATATCACATCTTCTTCCCCTGAGGCTCATGGATAGTCATAAAAGTGAAGTGGGAAAATTGTAAGAGCCAAAAGTAGCAGATATCTNGAGCAAAACAATATTGCTCNGTATGACAGGGCTGTCTCACATTCTGTCATCCATGGAGAAGTGCTCACAAGGCTCNACCTCACCCTGAAGGTTTACTGGCTGCTAAGGGAGGTTAGAGTCATTTTCCTCAGTGATGTAGGCATTGATCGTTGTCTGTGCTCAAATAAATAATTCTCCAATCATGCTCACAGCAGCAACCATAATGAAACTCAGTGAGTCACAAAGAAAGAAACATAAGTAGGAAGGTGCTTGAGAAGGAGAGGAGATTGGGTTTGGTTTCATTGGGAGAAAGAAGGTAAGTGGAAGGGATTGCTGGGGTTAAAATGATCAAAATCNACCGTGTGTGTCTATGTGACTGTGTGTGTGTTTGACAGAAATAATAATTTTTAAATTGTCTTAAATTAAAGATCAAAGAAATGTATGTCAAATAATTAAGTAAATTTCAAGTAGTTCACCATAAAAAAAAAAAGACAGGAAAAGCAAGAGGATTAGCTATATTGGATTAATTATGTTTTTGCATACTACATTCATATATANGAACATTACTTTGTACCTTCAAATGTATATAATTTTAATTTGTCAATAAAAAAGTAATTAATAAATATTCCTTAGAAAAATTATAGCACACAATATTCAGCTAAGCCTAGACACAGATCATGAGGTTTTGAAAACCAGTTAAACCTTGATACAGCAGGCAGCATGAGAATAAAGTCTGTGTGAGGCAAGTGATAGAAAAGGTAGGAAGAAAACAAGGAGAGAAGAAGAAGGGGACAATAAAAATGGGATGGATGAAAAGCCAGACTCAGTGGATAAATTGTTTTATCTCATATGCAGAATGTATGTTTTTAATTATATATGTGAATGTATGTGTGTGTGTGTGTGTGTGTGTGTGTGTATGCATCATGAAACTAGAAAGGGGATATTAAGAAGGGACAGGAAATCTTAAGGGAGTAGGAGGAAGAAACAGTAATGGGAGAAAAAATGACCTAAAATCAGAAAGGGGAACAGTTAGGAGGATTTCCTAGAAAGGAACCAAAAGTTAACAGAGCAATAAGTAGCAAATTGTGAAGCTCTGCCTACTGACCCGAGGAGGTTTTACATTAAACTTTAATAGAACACTAACTTCTTTGTTTTTAACAGATGTGTGTTTTAATAATTACNAACATTTTCTCCTTTATTTTACATACCAACCACAGTTTCCCCCCCTCCTCCCCTCCCATTTTCTACCCCCCTCCCTTCTACCTCCCACTCCCACCTACTCCTCTTCTGTCTCCATTCAGAAAGGGACAAGCCTCCCATGGGCTTGATCATAGCATGGCACGTCAAGTTGAGGTAGGCCTGAGTTCCCCTGTATAAAGGCTGGGCAAGGTAATCCAGCATGGGGAACAGGTTCCCAAAAGCCAACTAAGTGCCAGGGAAGGTGATGATCCCACTGCTAGGAGCCTTACAAACAGACAAAGCCACACAACTGTCATCCACATGCACAGGGCCTAGGTAGTCCCATACAGGCTCCCTAACTATGGGCCCAGAGTCCATGTGCTCCCACGAGCTCAGGTCAGCTGTCTCTGTGGGTTCCTCCATCATGACCTTGACCCCCTTAGTTTGTACAATCCCTTCTCCCTTTTCTTTAGGAGGCCTCCCAGAGCTTGGTCCAGTGTTTGGCTATGGATCTCTGCATCTGCTTCCATCAGTTACTAGATGAAGGCTCTGTGATTACAATTAGGATAGTCACCAATCTGATTANAGTAGATGGCCAGTTTAGGCACCCTCTCCACTATTGCTAGGAAGTCTTATCTAAGGTTTTCCTTGTAGATTCTTGGGAGTTTCCCTGGCACCAAGTTTCTCTCTAGTCCTCTCTCAAACCCCCAAACCACCTCTTGCACCCAGCCCACCCAACGCACTCCCTTGGGTTCCCATACCCTATCCCCTCCCCCAGTCCCCCCAGTTTACTTAGGAGATTACTTCTATTTCCCCTTCCAAGGAAAATCCATGCTGTACTGGATATCTGTTCTGTCTGACCTTGAAGCATTGCCCCTAGAGNGGTAGCAGGTAACTGTCCTACCTACCAATGACCTTGAAGTATCTGCCCCGGGGCATGCACCCGGGGCTACCCTTAAGATCTGAGATGCACATACACAGCTCCCTTCTCTCCTTCATTGCCGGAGATGGCAAACAACGTGCCTGACCTGTTGCCCCAGGAGTCCAGGAAGGAGGAACCCAGATCAAGGACACAGATCCCTCAGGGCATACCTCACTGGACTTCCTGCTGAGTTTCCTGAATGAGGACCTGGAGAGACCCCCATTGTGTCCCGAGGGCAAACTTTATGGTACATACATGTAATATTCTCCTCTATTCAGCTGTTACTTGTTCTTGTAATCTTCTTGCTAAATCTGTTCTTTATGTTTCTTGTTCCTTCTCCTGTGGTGGTTTCTTTGAAATTAGACATTGAGAAAATTAATATGTCAAGAAATTATACAGAGATTGAGACCCTCACTGGCATTAGGGCTGTTAAATAAATCTTGGGAAGAGACCTAATTGATGAGCAGCATCTTGAAGCATGGAATAATTGTATAAAATGTAGAATGCAGAATTATAGTGTGTAGGATGCAGTGTGCAGATGGGCAGAGTTTAATTTAGTACTTATACAAAAATTAACTTCAGATGATCCCAAAGCTTTGCCAGTTTATTCTGAAGTAGAACCTGAGAAAGAAGAGATTTATTGGAATCCTAAGNGCTGGAGAGATGGCTCAGCTGTTAAAGGCTGGAGAAAAGCAATGAGAGTTGCAGAGATGACATTTAAACAATGGTTAACACACAGACCTGCAACACCATGGGAACGTCTTTCTAAAGATACAGGACTTAACAGAGCAAATATAGTGTCTTAAGACTACAAGAGANAGATTCTGTCTTAAATTTGCAGAAGAAGCATTAAAGAAATTGCAACTTAGTTAAGAATAAGGATGTTGCTAGGGGAAGCTAGCTGTCTGATACCTTAAACCATTGCTTATATTTCTGTGCTTTCTGAAAAACCACAAGTAGGTGGCCTCTGAGGTGAGAACCTCAGATATTCTGATAATTATTAACCCACAAAAGAATAAATACTGTGCTTTGGCTTTCTGCTTTGGTTACCTGCCTGGAAATTTCTGTGTGCAGTCAAGGGGCACAGGCTACACTTTGCTGGTTTTCAAAAAGAACTTTTGAAACTATTGTGAAAAACCCAATCACCTGTTGAATTTTTCATCCCCTATTTTCTTGTAATATTAGAATAAAAGACTGGGGTTGAGTCAGATTGAGAGAAGAGAAAAAAGGAGAAAGGAGAAGGAGGCAAAGAAGATGCACTTCTCCAGATCTGACAAGACTCGTCAGTTTGCCTAAATCTCTGTGTCCGAGACTTTTTTCTCTGTGCCTTCCAGATATCCCTTGTCTTTCAAGACCCTAGAAACTACTGAGGCTGCACCACTCCCCCCACGAACCTCATGGGCTTGGATACTGGGACAGACTCAGGTGAAAGAACAGTGTGGAACTGTACCTCAGCCTTCTAGGACCCTGTAGTAAGTCTCCCGTGCTGTAGTGAGTCTTCATCCCTAATAAATTCCTTTACCTTTAAGCAGACTCCATGGATTTCTCACATTACCATGCATCCNTCTTTGGGCCCTCTTTGTTATTTAGCCTCTCTGGGGCTGTGGATTGTAGGTTAGTTTTCCTGTATTTTGCTCCTANTATCCACTTATGAGTGAGTATATACTATGTTTTATTGCTGGGTCCCTAAGGCTCCCTTGGCGGAGGGGGTGAGTAGGCACAGAGTCAATGGCACAGACACCAGGAGTCAGGTAAAGGGCAAACATCAGACTTGTTTATTCAGCAATGGGGAGAGCCTTATATCCCTCCTCTTAGNACCCAGGCTGCATCCTGATCCAGTGACATTGTATGGTTGCTCCTCATTGGCTAGGCACAATCAAGACCTCTGACAATGCCAATTGTTAGGCCCTTAGGCAGACTCCAGGGTGACTCATTTGTCAGCCTTGTAGGTCTTATCTTCCTACAATGGTTGTCTTTCTGGGTCTGGGTTACCTCACTCAGAATTATTTTTTCTAGTTCCATCCATTTGCCTTTGAATTTTCTTGTGTCCTTGTTTTTAACAGCTGAGTAATACTCCATTATGAAAATGTATCACATTTTCCATATCCATTCTTCCATTGAGGGACATCTAGGTTGTGTCCAGGTTCTGGCTATTATTAATAATATTGCTGTGAACATAGTTGAGCAAGTGTCCATGTGGTATGATTGAGATCCTTTGGATATATGCCCAANATTGGTATAGTTGGGTCTTGAGGTAGATTGATTCCCAGTTTTCCGAGAAACTGTCATATTGATTTCCAAACTGACTGTACCAGTTTGCACTCCCACCAGCAGTGGAAGAGTGTTCCCTTTACATCCTCTCCAACACAAGCTATCACCAGTGGTTTTTATCTTAGTCATTCTGACAGGTATAAGATGGTATCTCAGAGTCGTTTTGATTTGCATTTCNCTGATGACTAAAAATGTTGAACAATTCTTTAAATGTATTTCAGTCATTTGAGATTCTTCTGTTGAGAATTGTCTGCTTAGATTTGTACCCCATTTTTAATTGGATTATTTGGTATTTTGATGTCTAGTTT
>LZPO01117478.1:32411-43265 GCA_001675575.1 Neotoma lepida
GCAAGGCAGAATAGAGCTAGGTGAGGAATCTAAGCAGAGAGTCTAGGAGAAGAAGGCAGAATCAGAGGAGATGCTGAGTACTGCCGAGGAAGCAAGATGTAATGGAACACAGGTAAAACCATGAAGTCATNTGGCAAAACATAGGTTAATAGAAATGAGTTAATTTAAGATTAAAGAGCTAGCTAGCAAGAAGCCTGAGCCATATACCAAACAGTTTGTAATTAATATTAAGCCTCTGAATGATTATTTAATAAGCTGCTGTGGGCCAGGCAGGACACAGGGAAACTTCCATCTACACTGTTGCTAATTCTATACAGTCTATTATTTTGTATTCAATATTCCCAGATTTACTCAGTGTCTATGGGAGTTGGCACCCATATCAATGATATATGCCCTGTTGTTGTTAAGAATTTGCTCTTGTATATTAATTATCTTTAAAATCTTAAACAGTCAATTCAGCTAGAATGTATCTTTAGTTTANGAACTATTTAATATACAAAGCCTTCCATAGCTTTCTGTCTTAGTCCTACCCACAACCAGCATTCCTTTATAAATCCCACATCTAGTAATAATCTTTTATATTTCTATTTCCCTGTTTCTCAGTGAAGTACATTTCACACCAGGACTCAGAAAACATCTGTTGAATGGATTGAGAGAGAGGTTTTAGCACAGATATTGAACATATTGCTGGCACTGCTAGGCAATGAGGCAACGAGGTGCAGGGTGGTGTGAAAAGAGACAAGCTGAACATGTGCTTTTTTCAATCATTTGGCCCTATGAACTCTTGTCTTTTGCACATTGTAACGGCAATGATTTCTGTGGCCAATGCCCAAGTTTCCTGAGCAACTTGCTTTGTTGTCTCAGCACCTGCCAAGACCTAATTGCTTGTCATACTGTTCTGTCCAATAGTAATGACATGTACCAGGCAGGGAGCTAAGTGGTGACCCTCCTTTAATCTGATCCCTGAACGGTAATGGGAGCCAAAGAGTGTGCTATTATGTGCTCTCAAATTATAAACATTTAAGTCAAATCCTCAGAAAGTCTTTTTCCTGGNCGTTTTATATGGAGGAAGTTGTCTTNNATTATTACTTAGTGAAAGTGCTGTCTGTCTTGATAGATGTTTGTAGAAGAACTTTCTTGANCCCCAAATCAAGACACAGAAACTTACTATTAATTATGAATGCTCAGTCTTAGCTTAGGTTTGTTTNTAACTAGCTTTTTAACTTAAATTAAACNATTTTTATTCATCTGTGTGCTGCCCTGCTCATTTATCTCTTCTACTTACTGTCCATCCTGCTTTCCTGCTTCCTCTATGTCTGGCTAGCTGCCCTCTGGGTGACTGGCCCCTGGCTGATTGGCTGACTCCCCTTTTCTCTCTGCCAGCCAGCCCTCCTATCCCTTTCTCTGCCTAGCTATTGGCCATTCAGCTTTTTATTAGACAAATCAGGTGCCTTAGGCAGGCAAAGTGAAACAGCAACACANCTTTATATAGTTAAATAAATGCAGCATAAACAAAAGCAACACAGCTTTACGTAGTTAATTATTTTGCAACACCAACAAATGCAAAACGTCTTTACATGATAAACAAATATTCTATTCCACAACAGATGTTGAGTGCTACTGAGCAGTGCCATTTCTGTCTCTGTACCATGGAATCTGAGGCCAGACAAGGAAGCAATCACCCAATCTTCCTTATCAGCAATAGTCTGATTCATTCAATGACAGAGTATCTAATGTGAGAAATGGAAGACAGAAGAAAAGCAAAAGCTGTTGTCACCTCTCAGTACTCTCATATACACATGTGAACCTGTACACACATGCACACACTCACATAGATGCTTGCATGCACACACATATGCAAATACACTTTTACATGTACACACACACACATATGCACTTACACACATGTATACACACATATACACTCACATACATTTCCATGTACAGATAAGTGTAAGCATATGCCCTTCACACAATAGGCACACATGTACACATAAAAACAAACATAAATTCACACTAATAGATACACATTCAACACACACAAAATATATACACAAATGCATGTGTGCGCACACACACACAACAAATCCACATCTTTCTTCATGTGAACATCAAATTTTCCAAAGTCTACTTGTTGAAAAGTCTACTTTTCTCCAAAGTCTGTTTCTGATATCTCTCTCAAAATTCAATTCCAAGCTGACTCACCTATTTTGACATTGGAATTTTTAGGAGAAACTGCAAGAAAGATCAGGACAAAGGTTTAGGAAAGGAATAGGGATGGCTGCAGTAATAAAAGAGAAATTTCATGAAGGGAAATCAGAGACTCTACATGCACAGCCTCCTAATTAATTAATACAGCAGCACATCCCATTTGAAGGATGCACAGTGTGGAAGAGTTGTTTCACATGAGTTGTGCTAGGAATATTTAAGCTCTTCTGGAACTACTTCATAAANATTTACCCAGAATTCNCTCTGACCTAGTGACCAGACTGGTTTCTAGGCAGAGAAAGATTAGAACAGCATATTCTTTCAGCCTAGGGGAAGTTTTTAGCCGATTCCAACAAAACAAGCCCAGAATCCCACTATGCTAAAAGAAATTGAAGATTGTTAGGGACCACGGTCTCTGATCAACCAAAGCTTACATCTTAGACCTATATCCATTTCCTGACCTACTTTTATATGCTTCCATAAACATTAGCAAGAATTGAAATAGCTCTAAAATTATTCATTGACTCACTGAAACCATTACATAATTAGTGTTAGAATCATTTGTGTTACTTTCTACAAGTGAATAAAAGTCAAAAAAAGCAATACGGCAAGATAGCCAGAGTGAACTGTGCAATGCATTGCCCAGATTTGGAAATGTAGCCATCCCACTGCTTATGAAGTCTGGTCCTTTGAGACAGGGCTGAATCTGGTCAGAGAAAGGTCTGTTTTGAAGTCCTCTAATTCACACCAAGGCTCAGATTTTCTTCAGAACATCCTGTGCTCTAGTTTGGTGTACTATGGCAAAATTCAACAAAATATCTTCCCTGAGAACATGGAACAACCCAGAAAAGTTACTAAAGAAGCATATTTACCTATACTGAAAACACATTTGGACTCTTGAAATCATGCCAGGGATCTTAGGTTACAGATTATTTGTGAAAATCTAAGGTAGAGAAATAAAACCTTTTTTAAAGCTCACAAAAATCATTACCACAAATGAAACTCTTAAGAAAGAAAATATAATTGCTGGAAATATATATAAGTGTAGAGTGTTTGCCTAACAAATGTGAACTATTCAAATTATAAAATTAGAAAAATACATAAGTATCTTTGTCCTTAAGAACTATCTTTGTCCTTAAGAACTATCAATTTGAGGGCTTTCATCTTGTCTTATTGTATCTTGTTTTGCCCTGTTTGTAGTCTTTTGGAAGCCTGCTCTTTCTGAAAAGGAAAGAGAGGGAGAGGGGAGGTTGCAGGGAGCCAGGAGAAAAGGGGGAGGGGAAACAGCGATTGGAATGTATTATATGAGAGAAGAATCTATTTTCAATATAGAAATTCAATTAAATTTAAAAAAAAGAGAACAGTCTTGAAGACATAACCATCGTTATTTCTANTAACCATCTACTTAGATACATTTTCATGTAAGAATTCTACCCAGATCCTGAACCATTATGAGCACATGTTATAATGTCTGACCACACACCAGGAAATAGAACCACACTTATCAAGGTAGTTATTGGAAAAAGTCGTGTTTGTTCATTTTGAATTTAAGTACTATCAGAACACATTGTGCAGACGTCCTAAGTACCACAGTTAAGCCATTAACTCTGGTCTCCACTCAATGAGTATGCAGCCATGCTTAAAATGAAGAAAGGTGTTTTTTAAAAGCATCCTTTGTATAAATCAATTACTTTGCAAGTAAAATTGATTCTAGTAAAGAAGCAATAAAATACAATATGGAGAATCAGTTTTTCACTCTGTAATAGCTGTTGTGAGGACTAAATGCAATGTATTTAAAGCGTCCTGTGACAGTATGTGNTGCACCCATCAAAATGAAAATATCTATATCCTGTCCTAACTTTATGCAGAACATTTCTATCGTGTCCATTCTTCAACTAATGTNGATAAACTGTGTCCCCCNAAATTCATGTATTGAAGCCCTAGCTCTCAAAGTGACTGATCTAAAGATCAGTTTACTAGGAGATGGATAAGGTAAAACAAAGTCGTGAAGCCCTGACCCAGTAGGAATGTCACCTTATAAAATTAGGGCAAAAGAATAGTCTTCCTCCATCACATATGAGCACATAGCAAAAAGGTGGCTTCTGCAATGCAGAAACCTCTCAGCAGGCACTAAATCATCCAAACCTCTAGAACTTTGAAAAATAAATGCCCATTGTTTAATCTATCCAATTTTGTTATTTTTGTGGAAAGTCAAATGAATTGATACAGTTCCTATAACCAACATCCCATATGAGTAAGTTTTCCTTTCTTCATGTTTATCATTTAACTTGCCTTAATCTCATCAATCTACCCTTTGGATAAGATTGCCTTTATTTCTCCTACTTGATTATGAATATACTTGTATAAGAGAATGGATATTAGAAGATTCTAACAGTTGATATCCATCAATTCACTCTGCTTTGATGTGCTCTTGATATATTTCATGACTTAACTAAGCCCTTGGCTCTATAAAAGAAGGGAACAGCACTTTAGTATCCACTGCTACAGCTCTANCCCTTAGCACAGACCCTGTCCCTGTCATATAGCAGGTACGCGCTAAAACCACATTGGATTAATTAATTATGGATGTAATCGAAGTAGGTGGTGGCATATATAAGCCATTTCCTTTTCATAGTAGGTTTCTATTAACATCAATTCTGAATTGATGGAGGTGAGCCATGAGAGAACTTATCATCTTTTTTCTCCTATATTAGAAGTATACCTAAAACTGAGTATTAGAAATAAAGGCAATCTTATCCAAAGCATTTGCAATTAAACCAACATACAAAGACATGTATCTCCCCACCTCTCTTCCTGAGTGGGTCAGTATCAGTCTTTCTCAGATTCTACTTTTAGATCTCAATTTAATATGGTTATTCTATGCATACTTGAAGCCCAGGTTTCAATACTGCTTCTCTTCAGATTGTAGGAAGAAAAAATACTTGTTTACTTGGTAACCTTCAAAGACAACCTTAAGGTGTATCCACACAGATGTAGCATATTTCCCAGAGTGGATTATCATGCTTTAATACTATATTCACTCAGTTTCTAATGTTTGTACTGAAAAAGGTCAGGAGAATAATCTTTAACTTTTTGTTCCCTCTGTACAAAACTGTGACTCCACTCACATGTGTAAGTAATGACCACTCAATTGATTAGTTAGTACACTATACATGGGGCTGCTTCACCATGCCTTTTCTCTCATGGTGGTCTTGAAACCCTGAGAAACCATGACCAAATTAAATCTTTCCTCATGCAATTTGTTTCTATAAAATATAGCGAAGAATAAATAACTGAAAACAATGGTTTATGATATTTACTTGTGAATATATTGGAGAAGATAATATATTTAAATCTAGTCTTGTGCCCTGGCCAAAAAAGAAATAAGCTGACATACACATAATGTATAATCACAACAAATATTATAAAGAATACTAAACATGGTATGAGAGAAGATAAGTCTCTTAGATGGGGCAAATAGAAAGACATAGACGGCAAGATCTTTAAGGACAAAAACAATTTTCATGTCAAGATCTGTGCTGAGATTATTGCATGGCACAGTTAAGCAGAAAAAAAGGCAAGTCTCTGTTTCTAGAAAACACCATTTGTGTTTGAAGAACTGACTACAACTGAGTCCAATGAGGGATCAAACTGAGATGATGGCAGAGAGATGACATGGAATTTTGAAGAGCAAGACAAGGAATTTGCTCTTGTTGTTGTTGTCGATCTGATTGCAACTGGAAATATTTAGGGACTTTAACCAGGAGCATTTTAGATTAATGTTTGGTAATATCAGTGTGGTTGTCCTTGGAGAGTAGGCTGTTGGGATAGGAAAACAATTCTCTTACCGGACAGTAAATTTGAGTNAAAGTAGAAACTGTGGGCTTGCCCTGTGCCATCACCACTTACAAGCTCTTAAGTCAAGCNTCATTAACAAACAAAAAAGGAATTGAAAGAAATAGAAAGTCATGGAAGCCCATACCCATTGCAGATGAACATTCAAAACTGCTGCGTAAATAAATGAACTGAAATTCATTCTAGTCTATTTCCTTTTCATATGTAGCTTCTCCATGAGGNCTAAAGTGGAGCACACTGCTGCCATATCCTGTACTTATATTCCAGAATAAACGAGAATTCATGACAGTTCCATGTGCCATTAACAAATGTTTAGTGTATGCGCCAGGGGAACAATGAGTAGTAACATTAGATATAATTAAATGACTTATTCATTGTAATTACCAAAGATTCAGCCATGGATGTGCTATTTTTAGTCATGAGCTACAGTTTCCAGCACATCACAATGATTGTGTTTAATGACTTAGTCAACTGAATAGTTACAAAAAATTTTAGACACACATATAACTATGTAGATTTTGATATCCAAATGCAAGATTATACTTCTTTTCAAAGAAAACATTTTCAATGAAAATTCAATTCCATTCCAAAAAAACAGAAATACAAGAGGAGAGAAAATCATGACAGACTACAGACAAATAATGCTCCTCTCTATCTCCATGGATCCGAAGTAAATCATTTGAGATATGACTTCAAAAGAGATGAGGAATGTAGAAATGCAAGAAAGAATTGCTATCAACAGTGGACAATAAGAGACCAAATAAAATACAGAAAATTTGAACAGTAGATTTATGACAAGAATCTAACATAAACATTGAACAAAAATATGATAAAAAAAGAAGACTCTTCCCCTGTCCTCTTTGGGTCCACAAACAACAGAGAAAAGAAAAACCTCCAGAAACACACAGAAAAAAATATTTTTTGACAATATAGTTACAAGTAATAAAATTACCCAGTGCCATGAACCCACATCATAACTTGGGATGACAGAAGAAATTTCAAGGGTAGATACTCTTAAAGCTATGATATGGTTATTGCTCACTGCTCTTATTTATGTCTACATTGAAAAAAAGCCATTATAAGGCAGAAATTAATATATAACATATATTGTATTATAATGAATAGTTTTTTTCAAGGAAAAGGCTCAAACAAGCTTAAAGTTGTAGCCAAGGCTTCTGTCAAAAGGTGTCATTGCCAAAATTATATCTCTTGCTCTACACTAGGGCAATAAATAGTAAATAAGTCCTATGAAGACAACCCCACCCACCAAAGACTTACATTTACAAAANTCAAATTAGTCTGGAAGATGGAATCTTAAACTAAGAATTCCATTAAAAGGAAGTATTCTGAGCTCCTTGAAAGCAACTGCCTAGGGAAGAGAGTTCGAAGGATCAGCACTCTGATGCTGCTGAAACTGTGGTCCAATTGGACCAGACTCATGTCAATCTGGCAGCAGAAATTGAGAGCATGAAAGAAGTAAAAATGAGGAATCATGGAGTCATACACCACAGTCTCAAGGAGTCACTGAGGCCAGGCAATATTTGGAAGGTTCAGAGTATTTGCAAGAAGCCCTCCAGTGGCCACTGTGTGAATCCTAAAGATGAAGTTAGAATGGAGACTCAAGGTTGTTGGAAATTCTAGACCCACAGGATGCCCAACAAGGAAAGATACATGCACACAGTTGAGCCAACTCTAGGGAAAAGCTATGTTTGTCTCAGGCAACAATGCTGCNGTCAGGGCTACCCAAGCCCTGTTGATCCCAGATGATTTCATAATGAGCCCTAGATGCCAAATATAGAGCTAAAGAATTTAGTGTTTACCCCACTGGGTTTTTTATCTTGATTAGGTCTAATTATTCCTTGATATGTGCCCATTCTTAACTTTTGGAATGAGAATATGTATTTCATGTCATTGTATACTATAAGTATATATATTTAATTCTATAGGAATGCACACTTAAGAGATTGCCTTGAGTTTCAGGTGAGAATTAAACTTTAGACTTTAAANTAGTATTGGATTGTTAAAGATTATTGGGGACTTTTGAAATTTTTCTGAATGCATTTTGCACTAGGAGCTGGTCATCAGTCTATGAGACACAGGGTGAAAGGTTATGGCTGAAAGTGATATGTTTGGGTACAAAGTTAAGAAGAAGAAGTGGTCTTGTGATGGTTTATACTGGTTGTCAACTTGACAGGATATGGAATCACCTTGGAGACAAATTCTGGGCACATCTGTGAGGGATTATATATATATTAGGCTTATTGACATAGGAAAACCCATCCTAAATGCGGGTACCACAATTCCCTAGCTTAGAATTCTCAACTGCACAAAAGTAGAAGTTAGCTGTGCACCAATGTTCATCACCTCCTGTTTATGACTGTGGATAGAATGTGACCCATTGTGTCTTGCCTCTGTCATTATGCCTTCTCTGTCACAANAGAGTGTACATCCCTAAAGGGCAAGCCAAAATACAAAGTTCTTCCTTAAGTTGCTATAAACAGGCATTTTGCTGGAACAATGAAACAACTATTACACTAATTTATATTTGCGTTTTGTTCATTTATTTGTTAATGCTTTGAGATTATTATCTAATTACATATCCCTTCCTCCCTTCAAATTCATGGCCTCTTTTCTTACTAATTGCTACTACGTGTATGTGTGTGTGTGTGTGTGTGTGTGTGTGTGTGTGTGTGTGTGTTCCTAAATATAATATGTTCAGTCCATATAATGTTACCTTTTTGTATATTTTCAGGGATGAACACTTGACACTGAACAACCAATTAGTGTGCTCTTCCCTCAAGAAAACTGTCTCTCCAGCTCCCCATTGCCCACAGTTCTTTGTGTAGGATTGAAGTCCTGTGTCTCCAAGTAATATCAGAAACTATACCCATAAAGTCTCACCAACATGACTACCCAAACGTGAGCTGAACAAGAATGACACCCATGAACACGCCAAACTGCATGGGAGAAATCATACAACTGACTGTCTTATCCGTACATGTGCTAACCCATTATGCCACCGGAGCTCCACAGCTGAACTCCAGAGACTCCCTTCTATCCACTAAAATCACAGGACCCAGTCAACCTCAGAACCACATAAACCCAGAGAACCTGCTGTAGTTGAAACTCCGTTAGAGGATGTATATTCAAGCTAAAACTGTGGATACTGGGTGAAAGGCAGTCTAAAGCTTGCTAAGGCAAGAATACCCAGCTGCAATGGGAAACACGGGTACAGACATGGGCAAATCAGAATCAAGGACTTCAAAATCCATGAAAAGATAGTGGGATAGTGAAGAGCCTACCTGACTCCATTTTGTAGGCAGGAGCCATTGTGCTGTGTTTTTAAAAATAAGTTTCTATTTACTGTGGGTTGAGTTGCTGTCTGTTTCCTGGAACCTGACCTTCCCCAGCCCATGACCTTGATTAGTTTTTGAGAATACTGTTACCCTCCCTGACCCTCTCTGACCCCTCCGTATTCACATGGTGACCACATGATTTTTTTTAAGATTTTTCATATTTTTTTATTGCCCCATTATCTACCTTCTGTAAAACTACTCATGATTTTACTCCTTAAAAGGGGCCCAAGAGGTGGATTTGGGGCTGTTCTCTTTAACCCGATTTAGGAGGCAGTCACTGACCAGCTCTTGGGTGCACCCCAATAAAAAAAATCAAGTTTGCTTCAAATTTGCCTCAAATTGTGGTAGTGGTCTTACTCTCACCATTGGGATTCACATTTTCTAGAGGTCCCATCAAGATTCAGACCACCCACCCAAATACTAAACCTGTACCTTCACTCTGGAATGAAGCTCTGGGAGGCAGGGGGGGCTGCCTCAGGAAATGTGTGCCTTGAGACATTCCAAGACTCCAGAGCTGCCTTAAGTTCATGGACTATTGGGGTGAACTTTGGTGCTGAGAAAATCAGCAAGCATCTACAGAGGCTCCCTGGTGAGTCACAGTCTGGTTCTGTTTTGTGGGATTTCCATCTGGGATGTGGAGGGATTCAATGGGACCCCCAATATTCTCCTGTCCAGGGCAAAAAGTGAGATATTACACCACCCAGTTTTGGTTTTATGTCATGTTTGTCTTGTCTTTGTGGTCTTGTCTTGTCTGTGGCTTCATTTTTAACTGTCCTCTTTGTACCTTTTATACTTTTCTGTGTTAATTGGTTTATCATGGACTTGGAGCAACTGAACTAATGGACAGTATGGGTAGTAAGACTAGCAATCCTGGAAGACCTCTAACCTGTGTTCTAAAGAATTTTGATAAACTTTACCCCTTATAGTTAAGGAGGATCATGATTATCCTACCACCAAGAGTCACCTCTGAACATTCTGTGACACTGAATGGCCCACATTCAGGGTTGACTGGCCCTCCCAGGATACTTTTGATTCTCAGAAAGCCTGGGTAGTGGTGAATGTCACCCTCGGTAAGCCCGGCCACCCAGATCAGATTGGATACATTTTGCCTTAGGCTGGAGCAACTTCCAACCTGCCCACCCTGCTTCAATGAAGGTCTTTATGGTCCCCAACAGGCAAGGTGGCCAAGCCCTGGTTATTGGCAGATGGACCTTTTGAGAGCCTGTAGCAGAGACTAATGAGCCCCCTCTGAAGACTGTTCTGTTGAACTCACAGGAGGAAGAATCCCTTCTCCCTCATATAACCATCTTTTCCCTCTTCTCCCCTCCTCACCTTAACCTCCACTTTTGCCTCCCCATTCCCCACCACCAAGGCCTCACTCTGCCCCCTGTCTGCACCTACCCCTATCCCTCCATCTAGTTCTTCCCTACCTCCA
>LZPO01117479.1:41979-52861 GCA_001675575.1 Neotoma lepida
GCCCAATGTATGAACATGCCTTACTTTAATTTTAATAGATGTCTTCAGGCTGGAAGGTACCTACTCTCAAAGAGAAGATGATAAAATATTGTCAACTGTGAGTGTGATGAAGACTTTTTACATTTTTATATCTGATAAACAAAAGATAAAAATTCTCTTATTTAATTGGCATTTTTTTTTACCACCAATGGTGTTTGAAGATTTAAGATCACTGGTAGTGAATTCTACAAATATCTCCATTGTATGCCTTGTCCATTTTTCTTGTTCTGTCTTTAACGATCTCTTTATGTGCTATTGGTTAGAAGTTAGACATTGTCTTCACATCTACAATTGTCTTTAAACTTTTTTTGATCAGTCTTTCTCTTTGTGTTTTTCATAATGGTTTGTATCTTAGAAAGTTTGGAACATTTAAAGTATTCTATGCTTTTCCCTTGCAAATGAATTTTAAAATCAAGTTATATATAAGCAATTGTGAACAATATGATATGTTAGCTGGAATTTGCCTTAAAATACTGCTTAAAAAGTGAGAGAGGTTTTTTTTAGGTGACAAGGTATTGGTGAGTTTTAGTTTGATATGCAAATGAGGCTTTGTTTATTATTCTTTTCTGTTTTTAGCATATGTAGATACCTATGCTTTCTTTGGAGCTTGTCTTCTGTTTTTATTTCTTTACCATCTGTGTGTGTGTGTGTGTGTGTGTGTGTGTGTGTGTGTGTGCATGTGTTTGAGGGCCAGAGAGTGACATCAGATGATCATCGATGTCAATAGAGATGATCTCTATCACTCTTGACCTTATTTTAGCACAGGATTTTCACTGCACTCAGATCTCATCAGTTGAGCCAGGGATCCTCCNTATGTGCCACCAGCACCCGTGTTACAGGCATGCCATACCATATGAAGTTTGTATGTGGGTGCTGGGGATGCCAACTCAGGTCCTTATTCTTGTGCAGTGAGGACTCTACTCACTAAGCCATCTCCCTAGCCCCACTACCTCTCATATTAATAAAATTCTTAAAGCAGTTTTAGATGAGCAGAAGTACAAACAATTTCCATATATCCCTGTCTCCTCAGCTACGTGCATACTCTCCCCATCCTACACCAGAGCAGTGTGCTCATGATAATCAGTGAACCCAAGTGACAAATCAGTGTCACTTGGAGTGTACACCATCAGTTTTGACAAATGCATAATNATATGTACTCACTATTATAGTGTCATATATCATAGTTTTGTAACTCTAAAAAGTCTCTGTTTTCTACCTCCTCTTCATCCCTTCCTTTCTTTTAACTTCTGGTAACCACCTTCTTTTACTGTCTTCATGGTTTTACCGTTCTGAAATCCATATAGCTGGAATCTTAGGATGTATAGCCCTCGGAGATTGACTCTTCTCACTTNGTGATANGTCTTTAAGTTCTTTTTGTTTCATGTTATTTTAGTGCTGAATAATATCCCTTTGTTTAGAATATTCACCTATTGAAAAACAGTTTGGTAGTTTCAGGTTCAGGAAATCATTGGTAAAATCATTCATGTGCAGGGTTTTAAATTTTCTGTTTTGTTTTGTAGAAGTTATCAGTTCATTTGAACAAATACCAAGTGTGTGCTTCCTGGATTATAAGTCTGTCTATATTTCTGTTTGTTTGGTTTTTTTTTTGTCTTTAAAAATTAGCTTTACAGGGACTGGAGAACTGGTTTAACAATTAAGGGTACTTGTTACTCTTACAGAGGACCTGGGTTTGATTCCCAGCACCCACATGGTGGCTCACAACTCCATTACTCCAGTTTTAGGAGATCCAATGCCTTCTTCTGACCTCCAAGGGCACCAAGCATGCAAGTAGCACACATCCATTCTAAAAAAAACACTCATACAGGTAAAAATAATAAAATAAATATTTAAAATTTTTAAAATTAGCTTTACAGAGTAATTTTTTAAATCCACAAGTCTTGTACCCCCCCTTTAGATTCTGTGAATTCATAAATTAATCCAAAGAAAATTAATACTTTATCCATTCATTCAACAAACATTAATGTATGATGATTTGTGCGGACTACTGCTCTGTGATTCTGGGATTATTTAAGGAAGGTTAGGTCCTAATACCACCTTTGCAGGGCTGATACTGCACTAGGGAAACAAATGAGACAATAATAATCAAGTTGAAAAGTATGCTGCAAATTTCCCCTCTAGAGAACTTACCCTTTCTCCATTTGTTCAGTCTTCTCTTACAGCTTTCAGTGACCTTTCTCATAACTTTTGGTTTCCAGTAACTTTTGGGTTTCACTTCTACTTCAGTTGCTTTCTATAGCTTTGTTGCTACAATGATTTTATTCTTTTTATTTTAATTCCCAGTGGAGGAAAAGCATGTTCTTAGGTTTTTCATTATGAGCTGAATCCTTTGATTGGTGGCAATCGATTATCAGGTTGTAAGACTATTCTTCAGAGGTTTGGGGGCATAACCCCTCTTCCTTTCCACCATCAGCATCTTGGTTTTTTGTTGTACTGTTGCAATGGTCAGGACCTCAATCACAATGCTGTCTAGCACGTGTGATAGCAAGCNTTCTTACTTTGCTTAATGTTTTCAGAAATATTTCATTGTTTCAGACTTAGCCTCAACACCTCCCTAGGTGGCTGTGTCTTAATCAAGTTAAGAACTCTGCCTTCTAAGTCTTTGTTAGTGAAGGCAGCTTTTAATTTTGTCCTGTTTTTAATCACTAGCAGGTGGTTTAAAGCAGATTTGGAATGTTACAAATACCCAGTCTGGCATTTATTTGTTTTATTTCTCCTTTAATATATTATTGTAAGGATTCATAGATTTCTTATTATGGAATTCCTCTGGTTAGAATCTAATTCCAATTGTCCTCATTTTTGTCTGGAGGTCTTTCTGTGTAATCTGTAACAGTGTTCACCAGCATATGTAGTGAATACAACTGTGGATCTTGTTAAAAAAAAAAGAGTAGTAGCTTGCTTGTCTGCACCCTGTTAACAGGTAGAAGTTTTCAGGACTGTACAGATAAAGTTCAGTGTTGGGAGGAAGGCATGAAGACAGGAAAAGAAGGAAGATCCATTCAAAATAACCAGGTGGTCTCATCTGCTTTATCGTAATAACAATAAAATGATGGCACCCATATGTGAGTCCGTGTGCTGCTTTTAATAAAGGTGCATTTACTCTAGGTATCCAAATGTATGTAGATTTAAATGGAGAATATAACTTATTGGGTCACTTGNAGAATTGAAGTATCTCACTGGCCTAAAAGTCTTGACGGATAATTAGATAGCAATCAGAGGACACAGATTTTTCCAATCCTGCTGTGATGCCTCCCTGCCATTCTTTCTTTCTTCCAGTCTATCAACACTGAGATTCTTCAGGGCTCTTAAACACTAGTGTGCAGCAGCAGCAGCAAGTTCTATGGGTGCTGGTTGGTTGGATATGGAATGCCTGCCTTTCTAATAAGTTCTCAAATAATGTCACTGTTGCTACTGGGAACCTTGCACCAAAGAACTCTGATTCACACTCCAGAACAGTAATTATTAACATTGGCAAGTGATTGCTGTACCTGTACATTATTATCCCATATATGGAATTCCAAATTCAAGCTAAGGATACACCAGTTTCTTTCACTATGACTTATAAAGAGAAGCAGATTAATAAAGCATGAGCATAATGATTCATATAAAGCTATGGTCATTAGCTAATAATCACTTATAAGTTAAAAGATTCCTTGTAGCAATGCAAAGTTTGTTTGCTTCTTTGCTTTGGTTGACTGGTTGGTTAGTTGATTGGTTGATTGTTTGGTTAGTTGGTTGGTTGGCTGGTTGGCTGGTTGACTGGCTGGCTGATTGGCTAGTTGGTTGGACTGGGTGGTTCATGATAGATTCTCACGGTGTAACCCTAGTTAAGGTTGAATTTGCTATATAGCCCAGGGTGACCCCAAACTGTCAACCCATCTGCTAAGGCCTCCTAAGTGCTTGGAGTCCAAGCTATACCTACCACACCTAGTTTCCTTATGGCAACTTTAAATGACAAAGTTGTCTGTCCTCCATCACCTGTTATCTTAATATTGGCACATACGTTATTAAAGACATTACACAAAGAGCTGGGGATTGAACAGAGTATGCTTTCATTTTACTTCCTCAAAGTCAACCAACATTTCCTATTGAAAAACAGAATGAAAATCAAAGCTGTCATTCTTAACTAGTCTGCAAATGCTGACTGAGGGGGATTACATTATCTTCAACTTCTGACTGTCATTTCATATGAAAATCTTCAGTGCTCCCAAAAGGGAAAAAAAAAAAACAGGATTAAATGACTTTCTAGTTCTTTAAAAAGGATATTATTTTAAGAAAGTCTAGAAAAAGGAATTTATTATCAAATGAAATGTATAACACTAATATGAGATTCCATACTACTCCAGCTGGCTGCAGATCAAATAGTTGAGGGTGAAAGGGAGCCAAGACTATTGCTGAAAGGTCTCTTTCTTTTATGGGTAAGCAAGGAGTATCACTGGCCCAGAGGAGTCAGGAAGAGGCATGTGGAACTGAAGACAGTGTCTGGGCCAGTGCCTTGAATTCAGAATCAGGAAGTCGTGGTTCTATTCCTGGCCCAGCCTTGCATTGATTATGGCTATCTACAGGAGGCTGGGGCTCCCTGACAAGCTAAGCATTCAGTCAGTGTTGGATCTGCTCTGCCAAANGACCATGATTTGGAAGCGTCGGCTGTTTTCTTGAATTTTTTTTGTTCTCTTCCACATGCTTGGCATTAGAACAGAGCCAATGTGGGCTGGAAGAGACGTTTTTCTCTGGACTTTATATTGTCTTCAGTCTGTATGATGTCTGGCAATGGGTACCTCCTGCCTACCACCATGTGTGAACACTTTCAGTTCTGCTGTTTAATTAAGAGCATTTGGAGAAGGAAACAACAGGGTTGCCTTCCCTGGGTAGAAGGAAAACAACATCAGGGAGATCTCTATCGGTTAAACCTAACCAGTTCAGGAGCGTCTGGGAAACTTGTATCCTCCCAGATATCATCACAATCAAAGTACCCTCACTGCCCACAGACCAAGCATCTCTTCTAGTGTAAATAAAGAGCATCATTGAGTTTTCATCACGGACAACAATTCGTATTGAATAGAAGTTCTGTTCTGATCCAATCTGTCTGCTCTCTACTGACCTGTGTCTGAGGGAGATATAACTAAAACACCTCTATCAACAGCATACGTTATCCACACTGTCAAAAACTGGTTACGGTCTCAAGACAATAAGATCTTTCTGTTTTGTCCTACCTGGGTACAGGCTGGAGAAAGAGGACATATACCACACTCATAACTTGAGTTCAATTCAGTCAGATAACTACTTTGTCCTCAGGGGAAAAAAGACTGTGGCTCTCCCTGTATATGTATGTTCTGAACAGGTGCCAGATACTACACTTTTTGAGGGTATATGAGCATGGAGATACCCTTGCCTAGCCCCATGATTACAGAACACATATGGAAATATATTTAATTCTGGGCACCAATCATGAACTGGATCAGTGACAGAATTATTTATATCCATAGAAGAGTAAACAGAAATAGTGAGATAATTTGAAAATACGTCCTATGAGAAATGACTTAAGGAAGCAGGGAGTAAGGGTACAGCTCAGTGGTAAAGTATGTCTTGGCATGCACTTCACCCTGGGCTTAATTTNCAACACTCCCCCAACTCTAAGAAAGAAACTGGGGACATTTCACCTAGAAGAACTATAAAATGGAAACAGCAGAGTTCTCTAAATATTTGAAAGATAACTTCATAGAGTAGATAATACTTATTCTGCCTCAACCTACGGCAAAGGTTTTCAACCTTTGGGTCTCATTTACCTTGGCAACCTTCTATCTCCAAAAAAAAAAAAATATTTATATTATGATTCTTAACTAGCAAGATTACAGTTATGAAATAGCAATGAAAATAATTTTATGGTTTGAGGGTGTCACCACACCATGAGGAACTGTATTAAAGGGTGATGGCATTAGGAACATTGAGAACCAGTACTCTAGAGGAAGGACATTAGAGAGGAATGGAGATCACCTGTACAATATCCCAAAAATTTCGGCTTCATAAGTGTGAAATAAGTTGCATCTTAGAAAACCAAGTAAGTAGCTCACTGTGTAACCACGCAAACTTATATTGAATGATTACTGGGTACAAACTCAGACAAGATGATGTCAAAGGTTCTGTGTTTCCACCTCCNGGTGATATGCTTTGACTTAATAAAAAATATAAATATAAAAAGCTGTTATAATGAAGCATAAGGAACTTCACAAACAACAGAAAAAGCAAGGAAGGCAGACATGGACGGAGAAGAATAATTAAGAAAAACACTGAATTGAAGTCAACAGTCTACACTATACCTGGCATCAGGAGCAATTGCTATGGAAAATAGGTGCACAAAATAAATTAAAGGCATTATTTCAACTCTCTTAGGTTGCCTAAATCGTAATTCCCAGTGGTTTAACGATCAATGTTCTTATTCAAAAGCATCTTCCTCCTGCTGGTCCCCAGCCCCTGTTCCTGCAGATCTAATCAATACATCAGCTCCTAAGATATAGCTGGATCATATGAGTGTTCTAGTTTAAACTTTTTGAGACTCTCCACCCTGATTTACAGTGGCAGAATCAATTCACACCCCCCTTACACTGAATGAGGGATCATTTTCTCCACATCCTCACCTTTGTTATTTGTTTTCTTGGTGACGGCCACACCGATTAGCATGAGATAGACTCTCAAGGAGTTTTAATTTGTGTGTCTGTGATAGCTGAAGATGCTGAACCCTTTCTTAAAATGTTTACTNGTCATGGCAAAGATTATCCACTATTCCATAGATTGTCTCTCCACATGGCTATTTCTTGGATTTTTAATCTCATGAAGCCCTCCTTGTTAGTTGTTGATCTTACTTTTTCACATTGGAAGTCAAAATATATATTGTTNTCTTACAAATAACCTGTTATTTCTTCACAATCAATATACTGCATATGCAGTTCAGACCTCAGCATACGAAGGTTAGAACCAGGAGACAGGCCTTAGAATAATGGCACTTATTAANCATGTGACATTCCTGGGTATCAAGTGTGCCTGAGGTTCCAAATATCTTTCTTTGCCAATATTTAAGAAGAAATTAGTTTATAAAACACAGTGCACCACTCCCTGTGTCCTCCTAATGACCTTCCCTGCACAGTGACCTTCAGAACAGAATCTGATTTATATGGTGTTCTCTCTTCCCATTCCCACCTTCATCCTCCCACCNTGGTCTTGTTNTTTGACTGATTTTGTTGCAGTCTCCCTACCCTTGTACCAGTCTTCCTTCCACTTGGAAAACCATCTTCCTGACTCTCCACTGCCTCCCCTCTTCCTGCTCTCCACCTCCACCTCCCTCCTTCCTCCATCGCCTGTCTGTCTCTTCACCCCTACCATCTTCTCCTCTTCCCATTCTTGTTTGACTCTCAATTTCTACAGAAAGCTTTTTCCTGACTATAATATATTGTATTAACATAGTATATATTAATTATATCTATTTCACATTAATATATTATATTAACTAATATATTGTATGTTGGTTAATATGTTATATGCTAATTATATATTATATATATTAATATATATAAATATATTATGGACATATATATGTGGGCAGGAACACTGNAGTTATTTATCTCATTATCCTATTTTTCATTTCCTACATGAGTTTCTATTTGAAACTATTTATGAATCTATTAATTTTCATTGTCTATTCCCCAAGGGCTGATTATAACATTCAGGACAATAAGAATCTTATCTTCTTCACTGATGGATTTTCAGTCCCTTTAATGACGTCTGACTTAAAACAGCTGTAATGATAATAAAAAAGGAAAGATAGATGAGTGGAGGCAAATTTATCACATTGGCCTTGAATTGGGGGAGTGAAGTTATAGAAATCCTGGACTCATAAGTAAATAATTTAAAGTAATAAAATTCTTCTTTGTGGACAATAGTAACAGAATGAAATTAAATCTCCATTAAAGAAGTGAAAAAGTCCAGAATCTGCAAATACACGATTATATTTTCAGCCATAAACTATTTGCTGGAGTTTGGCCCTGGATATATGAAAAAGTAGAACTTCACGAGATGATAAAACTTGAGCTTTAAAACTAAGGACTGGGATATGTATACAGAGCATCAGATTTTTAGTCACTCTATTTTGGGGAGGTTTTATGGATGTATTGCATGAAAACTCTTGACATTTCAGAGTGACAGTAATGGATGGTGAGTAAGGAGGTACCCATNGAGGACAGAAAAGAAATAGGATTAATTGTCTGAGAGAATATCATAGAGCAAGGCTGTTTGGTTTTATCCTTCTGGCACATCACTGAAATAATTTGATGCTCAGCCAATGAATATAAAACATATTTTTAGAGTATAATCTCAGTGTCCAGTTAATTCAAAGACAGATTGTTTCTGAGACCATTGCTGATGGGTCCAGGGTAGCTGCGGATGTAGTGCTGAATCCAACTTTAACTTAGTAGCTGGAAAAATATGTGCTTCTCTTTTCCAAGGTTTGTGTGTTATTATTTCTTGGCTGTATTGATCTCACCACTTTTCCTGAAAATGTGTTGCTTCAGTGGTGTATAATTGATTCCATTTCTGCTAGGTAGAAAACTTGAATCTTTGTCCTTGAGAATATTACAGCTGAGATATGAAGATAGTCAAAGAAAGCCACATGTGTGCACAGAGATGCACAAATCTTCACCTTCTCAAATGTATCTTTGGCTCAAAATAGAAGGAAATTATATAAGAAATACATCTGCACGGTAATGAAGGGACTCAATGACCCTATAGTAAGACTTTTCAATTTTTTGGAGTATTTTAAGCAAATTTGATGCAATGATCTGTAATATTTCCAAAATGTCACTTCAGGTTATGANCAGAATTTCACTGTGAAAAGAACTGGTTTGTATTTAACAAAGTTCTGTATCATTGTTAGATAACAATATAAATATTAATATTTCATTCTTGCAAATATGGATACTTTTAAGCCCAACAAAAAGTTCATGATATTCTGTCAGTCATTAAATGTTCCTTAAGAAAGGGGCAATGAGAATAAATCAAATCATAAGGGCTTCGTAGTTTTGGAATAAATTAGCATGTTCAAAAACCTCAATTTAATTTCAAAGTTAATCTGCTTTTATGGAAAAAGAAGTAGCCTTTTTATTTTATATTGAGCTTTTCAATCAAGGAAAATTTGTTTTCAAAAATAGCTTATCTAGCTTTGGTTGGCCCTACACCAGTGTATATATGGGTAGCACTAACTTGACAGAAGGGTTATCAAAAAAATAAAAATAAATAAAAAGAGCATAGTGGCACATGACTTTAATCCTAGCACTTCCCTAGGGAAGCAAGTGCAGGTAGGTTTTTGAGTTCCAGACCAGCCAGGGCTACATAATGAGACCTTGACTCAAAACAAACAAACAAATAAAAAAAAACCCAAATAAACAGAAAGATAGAAATTGGTAATGGGAAGTGCTGTGTATAATATGGAGAAACTTGGNGGGAGGAATGAGGTTCAGATATTATTTGATTTTATGGTGTATAAAATTCTCAGGAATGAAGAAAAATGTCCAAATAAATTATCTAATATTAGCTCAAGTGGTGGTTAATACAGACCATTAATTTGACAAAACTCATCTGGAAGAAGGGACTCTGGGCATATCTGTGGGGGGTTATCTGGATTAAGTTAATTTAGGTAAGAAGACATGCCCACCATGGGTAGCAGCATTCCCTAGGCAGAAGCTCCTGGGCTGTGTAACAGTAAAGAAAGTAATCTGATCACTGGCATGTGTGCACTAATTCACTGCCATCTGCTCTTGACTGTGGAGGTGTATGATCATCTGCTTCAGATTCCTGATGCCTTGANTCCCTGTAATGATGGATTATAAACTAAAATGAACCCTTTCTCCCCTAAGTCGCTCTTGTCAACATATCACTGTAACTAGAAAAGAAAGTAATACAACTTAAGTGTAGGTGAAAGTTTGTCGGGTCTTGCCCAGCTCCCGCGGCTGCTTAGACCCAAGTAAACACACAGAGGCTTACATTATTTTCAAACTATGGCCGTGGGAGGCTTCTCGCTAGCTAGCTCCTAAATCCCAAATCAACCCATTTTTATAAATCTATGTCGCCATGTGTTCTGTGGCTTTACCTCTGTTTACATGCTGTTCTCCAGATGGCAGAATGGTGTCTCCCAGCTCTGCTTTCCTCTTTTTTCCTCCTCCTTCGAATGTCCCACCTAACCTTATTCTGCCTCACCANTGGCCAAACAGCTTTATTTATCAACCAATCAGAGCAACACATNTTTAGAAAGACATTCCCATCACTTAAGTATAAATGTAATATAATAAATCAATTATTTAACCTCTGAAAGATTGTGATCTTTATCAAAAACAATCTGTTTCAACTTTAAAGAAATCATACCTATAGAGTTAGATTCCTGTTTAAGGAATATACCTATAGAATTAGATTAATCCATGGCATCTCTGTTCTTGGGAGTAGCTAAGNAGTATAAAAGGACTAGAAGAAATGCCCAGTGCTTGAAAAATGGCACAGTTGGTAAAGTGCCAGCCACCCAAACCTGGGGACCTGGGTTTGGATCCCCAGAACATGTAAAAGCCGTGGGTAGAAGCAAGATTCTGTAATCCCAGGTTTGGAATAGAGAGACAGGTGGACTTTAAAGTTCATTGGCCCGTCTGTCTGCTGAAATCACTGTGCTTCAGGTTGAGTGAAAGATCATGTCTCAAAAACCAAAGGTGAAAAGTCACTGAGGAAGATATACAATATCCATCTTAGACCTCCATGTGTACATGTACCATCACACATGTGTGTATGCATCCAC
>LZPO01117480.1:21907-40661 GCA_001675575.1 Neotoma lepida
TAAAGCACATTTCTTGAGAATGTAAATTATATTTATGTGTGTCCGATAATCTCATGTAGAGCAGGCATGCTGGCATGGGTGGGCAGTGTGAGCATACTGGTATTAGAAGCGCATGATATAAGGGGTCCTCGAGGCTGTGCTACCACATAGTTTCCACTGCCTTCAGCTCCTCCTGGGACAGCAAAGAGCTAGAAAGAAGATGATCCCTCATACACAGCTCCCTAGGGCTGGACATCTCTAAGAGTGACTCCTCTCAGTGACATGGTCTAAGGTCACCTTAGTGACTCCACCACGAGGCTGGCACAGAGGCATATGCAGGCAGTAAGGAAGCACGTTTTCTTGGGAAGTAGATAAAATTGGATTTGAGGATCAGTTTTTAGTGCATACTTTGTGAACTAAGAAGTTTTATGTAAAGAAGGGATAGTATTAATAAGCTACCTTCTAAGGTTGTTTTGGAAATCTAAAAAAGAAAAACAACTGTAAAGCACTCAAAGATCATTCATAAACGTTCTATGGACTTTAACCAGTAGCCTGATAAATGTAAGACAGTCCAGTCAAAGGAAAGGCTCTTCTGGGACACTCACAAGGGGAGATAAAGGCCATTGCTATTGAACCTCCTAAAAAGGTGTGAGAATTTGTTCACTTCTAANAAATGTTTGGTTTGCTCTCATCTCATGTTAGTATTTGGCTAAAAGCAAAGTATAGAGCTATGCCTAGTTGTTTTACTTCTCAGGCTTTTCAAGGGCTGACAAGACATTCAAGGGAGAGTATGTGTAAAGGCCCCTGGCTGAGGCCACACCCAGCACAACACAGGTGGGACAGGGGTGTTCAATGTGTCCTTAGCACTATTTTTACCATCCAGTACTATCAGCTGGGGGTGCTTTGGTCACTCAGGATGTACAGCAAGCCAGCTCACTCATGAGAAGCAGTGACCAGGACCAGAGTCATTCTCCAGCCCCTCCCCAATTCGCTAGCCAATAAGCAGAACTCTTATCATCAAGAAATACCAGAATGGAGGCATAGTCAATGGGAGACCTGGAAGGTTCAATTATCAACCACTTTTTCTGGCAGGACTTTTAAAGACATGGACATAGTTATGCAACACAATACTATTCCGTCATAGTTATGCAACACAATACTATTCCATCACACAAATGTTCTAGAATAGGGTTCTGCCTAATTTACAGTAAGCCATCTTCATTTCTACCTTTCAGAAAAAGTTGCAAATATGTTGTGCTTATGATATNTAATATTGCCAGCTCACAGATTTAATAAGAATTGGGNTATCTGCCATCTACNAGCATGTTTCCACACAAATACCTACTGCATACTGCAAAATTAAAAATGAGGCTACTACAAAACAGAACTATCAAAATCCTTGTAAACTATCTCTTAGAGAATTTTAACTCTCAAATAAACTAGTAAGTCTTTACTCACTGTCTTTGTAAATGATCACAAGAACAACTGTCATATGAACTGAATTCATATACTTTCAAACTGCTATATTCTACCAGGTGCTACCAGACAGCAAGGGGATATCTGTATCTAACAACCTTACAAGATGAAGCCTCCAACTTCAAACTCCCAAGCTCTTCTTGATTCTTATCAAGGTGGCTTGTTTTACACCTGTTTCCAGAAAGGTCAGTCCTGTGTGTGAGGTTTACTTCTATTATAATACGCAGATCAAATTAGGAATCTGGGGTATGCTTTGGAGCTGGCTGAAGGTTAGAGGCTGGAAATGAACCATGGGCACACACTTGTCCCCACAGCTCTACGTTTCCCCTATTTCAATTCCTCACCTGCACGGTCATATAGAATGTGGGACCGCTGGAGGCCTTCTTTCACATCATTCTCAGTGATCAGCACTCGGCTAGGAGAATAGGTTTGCCCACTCTTCTTACAGAACATCTTTCTAGAACTCAACCTAGCCAGCACTGCCAGTTGCAGTCCATTCAAGCCAGTCCGTGCATCACCATCACTGAGGTAAGCCAGAGTGTCCACTGCTTTATCTTCTATGAACACAGATGGCCTGAAATAGAAACCAATGTTTATTACCAACACATCCAAGTCACACCTCATTTTGCAGCACATCTTAATTAGACTTTAACTTCAGTAAGCATTCCAGTTCAAAGGTTTTACTACTTATTCTGAATTCATATTGTTAACCTAGATAACTAAGCATTTTTTAGACTAAGAACTGACCAGATTTCCTAAGTCCTGAGGGTATGTCAGTANACTTTACCAGTCATGAGCTACAGGATACCTCACTCTATCTCATAAGCTGAGGCTTGATATCACATTTTATCTTATGAGCTATAGAAGACCTCACTGTACAAGTTCCTTTATACACAAGCTTGNACAAGGTAGGACAAAATGCTATGCAAAGTCACTGTTGACAAGTGGGCTGTCTGCTTTTAGTCTATAGAACAGTGAAAACTACTAGACATGCTAGCACCTCATGATAGTGTATAGAAAGCCAATTTCAAGGGTAAACCACATCCNATGACACAGGAATACACAGCCCACCTTCCAGNCAGGGTAAAGACAGCATCACAGTAGATTACTCTCTAATTAGAAAGCCCAAATCCCTCATCTTACAAACAAACAAGGATCTCTGGCACCACAGACCAAGGAACAGGTCTTTGGAATTTGGGCTGTGGCATTCCCGGATGGCAGCACGTCACTTTCTGTGGGTACCAATCATACAAAATCTGCCCAGTGTTGTGAAGAGCAGCAAGTATTTCCAACTCTCCTGGGAACTGATTAGAAGACTCTCCCAGAATCTGAGTAAGCCACCTAACCTGTTAGGANTGAAATTTACACTAACATTTATTCATTTACACATTTTTTTTCTGTTTTTTTCAGGCAGGGTCTCTCTATGCAGACCAACATAGCCTTAACTTACAGCAATCTGTCTACATGATTCCCAGTGCTGGTATTANAGGCTTCTGTCATACAATCTGGACACAATCACACTTCTAAGTTCAGACATGCATACGGAAAGTCAAACAATGATTACTTTTCAAGCTTGATTTAGTAAACATTTCATTATTTAGAATATTTCTGATGAGTGGCTGGTTGTATTTTTTGAAGGAAAAATATGCTTTTTTAAAATTTACAGTTCATCCTTGTCATTTCCAGTCTTCGGTTGATTACTTATAGTAACAAGTCCTGACCAGAGCTTCCAGTTCAGCTACCTGGAAAACAGTGCACAGTGAACTGGGCTGCGCTCAGACCTCACTTCTAAAGCAAATCACATTATATTAAACCTCAAAAAGTCAAAGGGATAGAAACCACACATTGATGGACTATTTTAAAATTAGCACTGTGGTNTATGTCCCTCCCATGAGTGTGTCCTTTATTGTTTCAGATTTATAAACAGCGCACTGACTAGGGCTTCAAGAGTAGACATGGAGTTTATTTTCTTGGGAAAATTAGGACCCTTCCTTAGACATTTAAACTCTTAACCAAAGTGTATGTATGTGGACACGTGTGTTGGTGTATGTGGAAGCCTGAGGTTGGTACCCAGTATATTCCTCAATTGCTATCCACCTTATTTATATACTGAATCCAGAGTTTGCCNATGGGGCTAATCTAACTAGCTGTCATTTCAGGCAAGAGCACCACACCAGGTTCTAAAGTACAGGTAATCCTGCTATTACAGTTTGGAGTCACAAGAGTCACCACTCCTTCAANCCTTTAGATATGATTCATATTCACAACATCACCCCTGTATGTCCAGAGTATTTTAAAAACAGAATAAATCTGTCAGCAACTCTGTCCAAATAATAAAAAGGGGGCTGTGCTGATGGCACTCACTGGTCATAAGCAAATCACAAAATGAAAATCTCCTCTCAAGAATACTGTGCAGGAAGTTCTAAGGTTCTACCCACCACTCAGCTATGTCCTGAACTCCTGCTCTTTTAAGCTTTGAAGACTAATAATAACATCAAGTGTATTAAAATACTCTGGGAGCAGTAATATAGCTCATCAGGTAAAGGTGGATGGTGTGTGTGCAAGCCTGGAGACCTGAGTTCAATTCTGAGAACCTACATNAAGGAGGAGTTCCATGATACACATGCACGCGTGGATGCGCATGCGTGCGTGCACACACACACTCCCACACACATATAATTAATAAAAAAATTTAGAGGCTAGAGAGATGGCTCAGTGACCAAGAGCATGTAATACTCTTGCAGAGGACCCGAGTTTGGTTCCGAGAACCAATGTGGTACAGCTTGCAACTCCTTTAAGTCTTTAATTCTTGCTCTCAGGGGATCCAACACCAGGTTCTGGCCTCTTATAGCACCTGCATACACACACACTGCACAAGCCCACATAGTGACATATAATGAAAAAAAAATCTTTAATAATTAAAAATACAATACCCTGTGACTGAATGAGACAAGAAGATAATTTATACTACGAACAATAAAAATAGGAGCCAGTGAAATGGCTTAGTGGGCAAATGTGCTTGCTGCTGCCAAGCCAAAAGGTCTGAGAGTTCAATTCCTGTCCTTGGCTCATGCGCGCACACACACACACACACACACACTGCGGGGGGGGGACGACACAACACGACAGGGACACAAGGACGGGGACGGGATACAGAACGGACACAGAGACAGGGGCACAGATGGGATTGTTTCAATTTGGAAAGAAGCTTCAAAAGTTAGAGAATTGAGGGTAAAATCTACTTTAGGAAAAGGCTGACCAAAATTTCATAGCATCCTGAATAAAATAATAAACAGTAAGTTACACTAAAGTAATAAACAGGGGATGGTAGGATACCTTAGTGAATGAAGGCATNTGCTGCTTAAGCCTAAGTTCAAGTCCTAGAACCCATATGGTGAAAGGAGAGATGATATAAGTTGTTCTTTAACCTCCANGTGCACTTCACAGCATGCATGCACTAAAACCATACACAAAATAAATGTAAAACAAAATAATTAAAAATAAATAACATGGTAGCCTATGACTTTAGTTCCAGCACCCAGGAGGCAGAGGCAGGTAGCTCTGCGTTCAAGACCAGCCTGGCCTACACAGCAAATTCTACAACAGCCAGGGTAATACAGTGAGACCTTGTTTTTTTTTTTTTCTTTGGCGCCTTTCCTGGAACTTACTCGGTAGCCCAGGCTGGCCTCGAACTCACAGAGATCTGCCTGGCCCTGCCTCCTGAGTGCTGGGATTAAAGGTGTGTGCCACCACCGCCCGGCATTTTTTTTTAAACAAACAACAACAAAACATAATAAAAGCTTCTGTAATAAGGAAAAATTAGCTAAAGCAAATGCACTGGAAAATACATTCTTGGTTAACAAGACACAGAGGTAAAACAGAATTAGAACCAAGCTCCTCCAACTGAAGAACAAGCTTTGATCTTACAGAAAACACTGAAAATTCCCGCCTCTTTTCTAGAGGCCTGAACTCTCTTCACACATTAGCTTTTGTTTTTTTGTTTTTGTTTTTGTTTTTTTTTGTTTTTTTTTCCCCAACAGATGATACTGGAAAGTGAAATTCCTTGTGACTTCACAGGAGAACCAAAGACAGCCTGGTTCATATAATAAAAAGAGGCCGGAGCTGAAATACCTGTAAAGGTGCAGTAAGCGGCACTCACATGTTGGTGTAACCGACAGCTGTCTAGCTGGACTTAGGCCCACTCAACAGGAGGGAAATCATGCCTGGTCCTAGACACGTAGTCACCTTCCTGGAGCTAGTGAGACCACAGATCTTAGAAGATAATCTACTACTGCCACTTTGCAAAGCCAGCATATCTTACTACATTTTAAATCTCATCCTTATACCTACAAACAGGTGCAGCTATCATGCCTCATCCAAGAAGCTTCTCTTCACAGCAAAGGAGACCATCATAGAAAACCACAACTGTGCACAAATGCAGAGATCAACAGATCACAGGGAACCCAGCCCCAATGGATACATCTACATCACAGCTTCTGCATCTAGGATCAGGGAACATCACATTGGGCAGGGAGGTTTGTTGCAAGGGCCCAAACACCAGTAAATCTGCTGTGAAACAATCTCTCCTAGAAATGGCTGCATAAAAAAAGACCTGGACAATGGTAGTATCAACAGGCATGCTAACCTGTAAGGGAGAAAACTTCACAGGGTCCCACACCCCTAGACCAAAAACTGTATGACGGCTAGAGAGGGAGAATTAGCCTCTGGGAGGGAGGGAAGGGAGAAAGCAATGCAATTTTAATCATTAAAAATGTATTAAAAAGAGAAAATACAATGTATTCTATACTCATAATTTACTCTAATTGGTATCTTCTACTGCAGTGTTTGACTACCTTTCTTTTGCTATTTGGTGGTACAAAACATGTCAGAGGCAAACAAAATAATTAAAAAAATAAAAAAGTAAAACTTGCTGGGAGAAGTAACTCAGTGGTAGAGCATGAGGTCCTATTAGCAGGTGTGAGGGTGTGAGAGGGGGAGTAAACAGCATTTAGAGCTCTCTTGCTTGGGGGCCATGAGGCTATCTTGCTTGAAATTCCTGGATTACAGAGGAAAGCCACAACTCAGGCANAGCAGCCTCCACAAGGACAGACACCTTGTGCACCTTCCACCCTGCTCTTAAAACCCTGCCTAGCTAGACAATCATGCAGCAATTATGGTTTTTCATCCCATCCTCTTTATCTCCACAGAGATGCACTCTATCTGGTTCACAAACAACTTGCTTCTTCAGAGATGTTCTGCATATACACAAGTCCTGTGATCTGTAGTCTTTATCAGCAGCAAGTAGTGCAGGGTAACAGCAGTATTTATACTCTCATTCTTAACAGTACAGGATNACCAACCACAGACCATACTCAGCCCTCACCCCGCTCCAAAATTAACCAAGCACACAGATAGCACACTTCATTTTTTGTGTCATGTCATCAGAATGTGTTTGCTATCCAACACATTGTATCCAGAATGTATTTGTAATCCCAGCATTTGGGAAGGAGAAATCTCTACAGATCAAGCTCAAGGCTAACCTGGTTATATGAGACTCTGTCTCAAAAAATCAAAATTTAGATAGACAGATGATAGATAAATAGATAGACAGAGAGACAGAGAGACAGATAGACAGATACATACATACATACATACATACATACATACATACATACATACATACATACGTAGGCAGTCAGGCAGGCACGCAGAATGAACCTCCTTCCCTTTTTGAGATAGGGTCAAATGTAACACAAGCTAGCCTTGAATTAGACAACCTAGGATGACTCTGAACCTCACATCATCTTGTCTCCACCTCCTGAGTGATGGATTATAGGCATAGGTCATCATGCCATTTTTGCAGTGCTGGAGACCAAACCTAGGACCTCATGCATATAGGAAAGCATTCTACCAATTAAGCTACATTCTCAGTCCCAAGATCATAATAACTTAATATTTTTCTAATGTTGTTACTCAGCACATAAGTTTCAATTACTGTATCCTTTGTTTGTACTGTTTTAGACAAACAAGTACATTCATCTCATTATTAGCAAAGGAGCTTTCATCTTTAGTGAAAAAACTGCATGTACACTAAACAACTGTTTTAAAGTAATTTTAGCCAGTTGTAGTGGTGCACACCTTTAATCCCAGCACTTACAGAGGCAGGGGAATCTCTAAATTCGAGGCTAGCCTGGTCTACAGAGTGAGTTCCAGGACAACCAGGGTTACAAAGAGAAACTCTGTTGAGAAAAACAAAAAAATAAACAATAAAAAAGAATTTGTGAATTATCACGAATCAAAGTTTGATTTGCATACCTGTCTTATATACTTGGGGTCCTATCAGTTATTGGATAAAAAGGGTCACTAGTGTACAAAGTCTAAGGAACTCTCTTGTATACATGACCATAGCAGAGTAATAGGAGCCTCTGCCCCTCTGGCTTTTATCACACTACATGCTTACTACAGGCACAGGAATGTACTTTTCAGCACTCAGCCAATATCTAGCATATGCAGGACTTTCAATGCCTCAGGAATGCTGGGATTAAAGGCCTAAGGAATTTTTTTTTACAGGGCATGCAGGCTGGGATAGGGATAGGTGGAGCTTAGTGGTTAAGCTTGTGAAAAGACCTGGGTGTGAACCCCAGCACCAAAACAAGCAAGAAACTGAATACTTGTGTCCTACTGTAATGGGGATGCACATGTGTACAGTGTGTGAGAGAAACAACACCCAGAGTGGGCCCAGATGCCATACCCATCATCTCACACACAGTCTTCAACAGTCTAGAATTTCTCTAGTTTCTATCTAGAGCATCAAAATACAACACATCAACACAATGCACACTCACTCTTCCCAGAGAGGNATCAATGACTAGGGTCAGAGTCTTCTCTTCTAGNTAGATCAGTGTAACCAAATCTGATTAGTGTGTATAAGAATGAACACATAGTTAACACCAGTTAATAGAGATTTGANAGTAAAATTTTATCCTCAATAACTGAAAGACAACATATCTCATGGTCCCAGTACTGGAGTCACTAAGCAGTATTGGTCAGCTTTCTTACCTATATTACTACAAAAAAAGGGCTGTAGTTCTCATCATTGAACATCTGCTGCATAAACTTTGACCTCTCATGGTTTTATTTAGAGTGAGTAAGGTGATGGGTGGGGACATCCTCCAGCCCCATTTCTGTGTAATTGACAGTTGATTTCTCACCACCATGGCCACTGTTAACTGAACATTCTCATTCATTCATTAAAAATAGNTGGGGGCCAGAGACGGTCAGGAGAAGTGCTTGCTGTGTGCCTGATGACCTGAGTTTTATCCCCAGACCTGACAGTAAAAGGAAAGAACGGGAAAGTTCTCTTTGAACCCTATGTAAATGTAATGGGATACATTTGTTCAGTCTCAGTCTCTCTCTCTCTCCCCTGACCCCGCCCCACATGCACACACACAAACCACACACGTTTAAAATTACACAAACAAACATGCAATTAAAAACTGTAAGTGCTGTAAAGCAACTTAAAAGCATTCTGGGAAATAGAAAATCAGGTACAGAGGACTATTTATTACATAGGGGCTTGGGTGGCTTCTCTAGGCTGCCAGTAGGCAGGTCAATTTCAGATGCAGCCTACAAAGTGGTACACACCTTGCAGAGAACCTAACAGTAATAACAAAACCATTTAAACTGTCTGCTCTTTTATTATGACTATGTGCTGACTGCTGTAAACAATTCGAGTAATAAAATACTCTCTGGCAAAATAAAAAAAAATTATTCTTGGCAACTGAGGTGGCAGCTACTTCTTTCAGGAAGTCATCTAAAATATGTTTCTTTTTCCGTGATCTATAACATGTCCTAACTTCTTGTCAGAAATGCTAGCAAGTCGGCCAATGAATGGAGCTAAGGCTAATACTTATTTTACTGTGCTTACAGCAGATAAAAAGGGGTATTTTCATTAAAGCAAAAGGTTCTCATACCTGGACAATCATCTACCATGAAGGACAACACCAAAGAATAAACCATGTCTCTCATATTAAAAGCTAGGATTTATTCACACCCTAACCAAATCACCAAGGATACAAACTATGCTTGACAGGGTGCTGGGGCTAAAAACAAGACAATCTTCTGTTTTCTTAGCATTCCNAGGAAGGTGGAAGACAGAAACAAGCAAGAATGAAAAGAAGCCATAATTGGGATCAACTCTAAATGAATGACAGAGGAAAACATAAGATATGTTGGATACGGGAGGTTTGCACTGACTGCGATACAATTTTAGCAGGCTGACTTATTCTGNATCTGACTCCTGGTTTAGTAACTATATGAAATCTGAATTATTCTGCTGGATCTTCTCACACTTCATGTGCCTGCAGATCACCTAGAAACCTCTGAAAGCACACAAACCCTCCTCATGAGGATGAGCTCCACAGCTCTACTGACCTCATTTCCATCATGGCAAAGCAGTGAGTGGGAAACCTGGAAGAACTTGGATAATTCAGTCCCTTGAAATGACATGAAATAAGCAGGACGTAAAACTGAATACACATTACAACAACCAGCACACAGGATAATAATAGTTTCCTACAGCTTAGGCAATTTTCTTTTTTTTTCCTTTCCCTTTTCAATTTGTCTTTACCACATACTGACACAAGTCTATAGTTGGCCCACGGATTCTCTGCATTCTCAAATTCAATCAATCCTTGACTGAAAAAGATAGCTTTTTTAAAATGCATTTTTACTAAACATGTGCAATTCTTTTCCCCTTNGTCACTAGTGCCTAAACAACAGAGAACAGCTATTCAAATAGCATTTATATTATATTAGGTGTTATAATCTAGGGAGGGTGGAAGCATAGCTCAGTTGTATAACATTTGTCTGTCATGAGCAGGTATTAAGTTGACTGCAAATAAATTAAAAAACTAAAAATAATCTAATCAGAATTCAAAGTATATGGGAATGGGAGAGAATGTGTGTAGATTTAATACAAACTCTGCATCTTTTTATATAAAGTATGTAAGTACTTGCATATTTATTTGTGAAGGGTCCTGGGACCAAGCTCCTCTAAGAGGCTGAGGAGACTATACTGGATACAATGACCTACGAACTACAAAAGCCCAGCCCACAAGGGCTCCTAATAGGAGCACAATGTGCAGATAACAGCAGGCAGGCCCCACATTTTTTTTCTGGCCACAGTCCTAATGGCCATTCCATCACAACTATACTCTGTAATAAAGCAACCTTGATCTGCCCAGGGATCCTTGGCCAAATACTTCAAGGTTTTCATGAGGCATGGTGGTGGCATTCTTCCACATGTAAGACAAGAGCAAATGGAGAATCCAGACACAGGGAGAACTGCTGAAACCCAAAACCTGAGTACTTTAATCCTCACTGAAAAGGGGCCCCAGAACTTGGCCTTGGAGCAAGCACAAGCAGCTGTCTGGTCCATGGCATGAGGAGGTGGGCAACAGCCTCTCCTCAGACCACACTATGTTTCACTGCATTATTTCAGCCAGTANGTAACAAATGACTTCTGAAGAACATTTCTAACAATAAAGAAAACCCCTGACCCAAGAAATCAAATGAATTAACCATGACAAATGCTACAGGGTGGTCATGATGCAGAGCTAAGGAACAAAAGGGATGAGACAGCCTCTTATTCGTCACTTTCAATTAACTTCCTTACTTTCACGGAAATGAGTTTTGGAGTATGCAAAATGTTTTAAGTTACTGTATGATTAGATCTACATTAACTTTCCCCCAATACTTTGAAAAACACACTGTGGGGCAAAAAGAAATCAGAATCTAAATCAAATCTCCAATGATGTGTAAATTAATTCTNCAAGTATATATCTATTTCCTCTACTTAATAAGTGGCTTGGAGTCTAAAATAAGGCTTCCTATAGTCTTTCTAAACCTTTAAAACAAGTGAACGAGCAAAAAGCATGAAGCATAAAAGCGGATGCCCAGTAACTACAATAACAGAGCAACACTAAAGCTCAAAGAGATGTAGACACACCTATCCTTAGGCACAAGATGCACCTAAGAAGTGAAGCCTGAGGGAGGTCTCCAGGGCAGGANTAAACACTTTCCTCCTTTATTTTTCTTACAGGCAGGACAATTCTTCTCTGCCGCCACTCCTCACTGGCTGAGGCCCAGCCCTCTCTGGCCCTCTGCCGAGAGATTCTCAGGGAGGTGTGGGCGTCCAGGAGCTGCACACAATCAACTTACTCAGAGCTGCAGTTGCTGCTGTGGCTCAGAGGGTCAGTAGGACGGCTAGAGTCCAGGACATGGATTCCCAAGGAGTTGATAGCTCTCATTAAAATAGTCACCATTGCCTCTACTGGAAGTTTCTCAAGAACAATCACCCGACATCGGCTGAGAAGAGCGGCATTGACCTGGAAGGAAGGGTTCTCCGTGGTTGCACCAATCAGTGTGATTGTCCCACATTCCACGTGAGGAAGGAAAGTGTCCTAATCATGGGAGGAAAAGAGAAGACAGTGATTCTACCTAACGGCTATGTGCAGAATCCTACGTAAGTTATTTATTTACTCTTCATTTTCCTAATTTTACCTTTCAGTATACTCATCATATATAGCAAATCAATTTCAAGAATATCCCTCCTTATTAGTATGTNTAAAGCTCAACTTTTGGGTGCAGTGTCTAAGCCTGGTCTCTTGCTGGAAGAGTATGATAGAATACCTACCTCTAGGTACAGTTCTAACAATTTCAACATTACCTTCTACCCAATGATGAGCTAGCACACAGTGTNCACACCTGCACACCAGCTGTTTACAGAAGAACACAGTGCTAGTATTTCTAAAATGTTCTTCCCCCACAAGTACTCAACCATCCTATTACTGTTCTTAACAAACTGGTGAATATACAACCACCAGACACTGCTGAAATGGGAAATGCNAAGTCAATGGTCCCATNTGAAATCTTGAAGCCAACATCAGGCAGAATGCTCAAGTGTTGTTTTACTCAAAAAGATTCAAATCAGGAGAAAAAGGTTTACTAGTTTTGTGGAATATTTCTAACTGCAGTTAAAAAGCTGCAACAATGCAAATCAAAGAAAAAAAGTATGCCTGAAAAACAATTTTTTTCTATTTAGGTAATTCAAAACAAAGCTTTATATAAAAACAAACTGTATCATTTTATTTCTAAAGGCCTTAAAATAAACATTTAGAACATTATCTTATACTATTTATCTTGACAAGAGCTAGAAGGCACAGAAAACAGAAAATAATTTTGAACATAAAAATATAGGGGAGAAATAAAACCATGAATTGGGGTGGTGGAGGAGGGGGTAAGAGCCAGAATCCAGGGTTTTCATAAGCTTGGTAAGTGCTTTAAGCCTAGATTGTTCAACTGGTCATGATCACAACGTCTTTTTAGATTAAAAGCCTCTAAAAGTTGGAAACTGGATCAAAAGATCCTTTTCGTACATGGACAGTTCAGAGATAGAGCAATCATTTCATTTATCAGAGGGAGAAAGCATTCTCTTGTCATCTAAAAATAAAAGAAAAAAAAAAAGGAGAAATAGGCTTGAAGATAGGTGGCAAGCCTATGTGTCTTGAAGAGTTAACATCTGTTGCATTTGTATACTGCTTTATACTTTCCAAAGTGATCTTACATTCTATGTATCCTATCTTATGCACGTAATATCTGAAAAATAGTAAAAAGTTAATATACCTGCTGAGATTTATTGAACCGATGAATCTCATCAATAAAAAGGATGGTTTTCCTTTTGAAAAAGCTCTTTTCATTCTGAGCCTGCTTTATGACATCCCGCACATCATTTGTCTTGGCGTTTGTTGCAGACAATGTCACAAACCTTATGCTGTGCTTCTTGCTGTTGTTGGCTATGATGTGAGCCAAGGTGGTCTAGAAAAAGATGATACACAGAGTTTGAAAAACTCATCAGACAGACTGGGCAGCATCAAAAGTATTTAACCAGGTACACTGAACATGGAGGAAGGCTGAAGCATACAGACTACAGAATTTTAAAAAACAAAACAAGCATTACAATGAAATAGAAAGTTAATTCTGACCCCCCCCCACTCCTTTTGATTCTTTTTTGGTTGACTCTTTAAGATCTTATGAATCCCAATAAAGAATAGCAGTCTTGATTTAGCAAAGCCAGGGTGACAGCTGTGACCTCTCACCAAAGAGAAAATTCTTTCTCCTTTGGCCAAGAGTATAATGTTGAAGGCCCCAGGATAAGAGCTGATCCCAGGACCGAGCTCAACTGGGAAGGCAGCAGATTAGCTCAGAAAAGCAAAGTGAATGGCTTCTAAGGGCAAGGATAAGCAGCTAGCAAGTGGCTACATGCCACTTCTGAACGTCCACTCTAGGAGGAAATTAAAAGCAGCAATTTGATCTTATTAATACTTACCGGAAAACAAAGGAAAGACTGAAGAAAATGTCTTCATTCAGTACTTGGCACTTAATGGGTACTCAATAAATATGTATTTGCCATTATTACTAATACCACTGTCAGCAATTCAGTATTAAAAATGGGAATGAAGAAAAAGGGAAGGTTGCTTACTGAATGACAAACTGTTCCTCAACAGAAANGTGGCACTTTATTTTTCTGAAAGTTGTACAGTTGAGTGTCATTAGACCCTAGCTGCTTGGTAACAAATCCCAGCTTACCTGTGCCTTTTGGAATTCGGCTCCCATGTCATACAGGCTTGTGACTATCACCAACGGCCTCACTAGGCAGACCTGGCTCAGTACATCTCTTGCATTCAATCCTGCATGACTCACCTCTCATCTCCCTGAAGACCATGCCAAAGCTTACAAGCATCAATAGCTGAACAAGTCACTCGATTNTTGTCACACAGATGTCAGAATTACTACCAATGCCACTGACCAAGCCCCTAAACAGAGTAACCAAATCTGGGAGGGGTGGGCACGATGCCAACAACTAACCAATTGGCATGTTATTTTGGAGGCTGGAAGTGTAGCTCAATGATGGAGTAGAGTGCAAAGGTCAGGGGTTAAAAAAAAGTTATCTGAGGTACATCAGATTTATGCTTGACCAAGGAGAACATGAGTACAAGGAGGCACAAAAGGAATGATGTATTCCAGAAAATAAAGAGGTGTGGTTGAGAGTGAACTGGATAAACATCACAAATGTGCTTGTGTATGAAGCAGCTTGACCCTCAAATCAAGAAGCATTCTTTCCATTCCAATCCTGGGCTCATTCTTTATTGTCCTATGGACGGGATAACCTATGAACAGGATTGACAATTCATCACATTTTCTCAAGTATTCCAGTGACCTGTTCTTTAAACCCATGATATCCTAGCCAATTTCCTCTGGCTGTGGTAAGATGACACACACAACAGGTCACTAAAGCATTAATGCTTTTCTTAAGTGGAAAGCAATACGACAAAGTTACGGAAATGCCTGTTGAAACGATGCACAGAAGGGAGATTTCTATTAGTTCCAAAAACCAGTTAGAATAAACCAACTANTGGGAAGGAAAGGAAGTATAACAGAAAAAAAATTAATTACTTTTCCACAACAAATGGAGTGTACAAAATGTTTCNTCCCCAATTTTTGCAGCATGCCCTTTGCTTGGAATTAGGTCACTAAAAATCAGGGATGTGAGGGTACATAGGAACACAAAGATAGCTAGAATCTCAGTCCTCATCTTCGCATAAACCAAGAAATGCAGGCATTTTCCTTTGGAAAACGCCCAATAAGGAGGTCTTGGGAAACTGGGTGAATGACATACTTGCTTCCTCATTACAAACTCGGCTCACGCACCAGGACCGCGCCCCCAGGCCTCCCTCTCCAGAGGAGGNGTCGGGAATTCTGAGGACCGCACCCGGCTCCGAACACCTCCGCGTCCCTCGGCCAAGAGTGGCACTCACCTTGCCGCAGCCAGGCGGGCCCCACAGGATGAGCGAGGGGATCTCGTTGGTCTCCAGCAGCGAGCGGAGCAGAGTCTCCTGCCCCACGGCCCTACTCTGCCCGATGTAGTCCTGCAGCGTGTCGGGACGCATCTTGTCTGCCAGCGGTTTGCCTTCCAGCATCTGTCGGATCTCTTCGGCTGCCAGCGCCCGGGGATGCGAGCGGCCCGCGCTGACTCCAAACGATGCATCGGCGGCGTCCGCGTCCCAGTGCCCGGGGTCCTCCTCGCCGTCCACGTCCGCGTCGCCATCGCCGTCCACCCCCGCCTCCTCCTCTTCCTGAGCCTCCGCCTCGTCCCAGCTGTGCGGAGANGCACTGCCCGCCGCGGCGGCGGCCGCTGGCCTCTTCCCCAAACCCTTCCTAGCCGGGCTGCTGGAGCGGGCCACCGGGAAGTCGGGGATGAGGCGCGCGCCGCTGGGCGTGGGCGGCGCGTCGTAGCTCTCACGGCTCTCGGTCTCGCCGCCGTCATCGCCCTCCTCGCCCTCGCCCTCGCTGCTCTCGGCCGCCGTCGGGGTGGCGGGCTGCTTCAGCGCCGAGCTCTCTGACAGCCGACGCCGCTTGGCGCCGGGCGGCGAGGGCCCCTTCGCCCGTTCCCCGGCGCGGTGCGGCCCGGCCCCGGGTTCCGCGTGCCCCGCGGGGTGCAGCAGCAGGCAGCGGTCCAGGTGCGAGTTGATATGCGCGGCGGGCATCATCTGCTGGCACACGGGGCACTGCACCTGGTGCAGCTGCGACAGGAAGGGGTCGTCTTCCGGCCCGCTCACCTCCATGCTGGCCGCTGCCCTCCCCGGCGCCCGCACGGCTGCACCTGCCCCTGAGAACGCCGATGCCCGCCGCTAGGCCCCGTGCCGCGCGACCCTCGCGCGGGGAGGTAGCAGGACGCGCACGGGCCGAGGGAGGGCGCCGCTCATGCCTCACGTCCCGAGCTCCCGCGTCAACCCGCCCTCGGCCGGCAGCTGGCAACGCCTCGCGCGTCGTGTCGGGAAGTGTAGTCCAACTCCGGCAGACTAGTCCGCAACCGTTTGCCCCAATCGCCGCCGGCAATTTCTCGCAGTGCACTCTAGGACATGTAGTTCACTGTCACTTACCCGGGTCTCTCGTCTTCTTCCGTCCCTGGGATTGGCCTTTCTGAGGCGTTGCTTGGACAGGCGTGGTACGCGTGCGCACGCCTGCTCGGTGCTGGAGACCGCCGTCTTCCGCCCTTCGAGTCGTGCGAAANCAGAGAGGAGCTTGGCTTTCCAGGNTTTTGGCTTTCTGGGTGCGGAAACAGAGATGCTGTAGTCAGGGAGAATTATTTGTAATAAAACAGAAAGGAAGTAGAAATACCTCAAACGTGCCTAGAAAACTGGAGAAAAGACCTCGACTGGAAAAACCACAAGCAGCTACACAGGGTGGACAAAAAAGTTCAACTCGGAAGGCAGCTCAAAGAAATGCAAATAAAAGGGTTTCTCTCCCTTGCCCCCTTTGTTTTTTACCTAAGAGCCTGTCACCCAAAATACTTGCTTAAGAGTTATCTTATTGCTGAAGTAATAGCTGTAAACTGACGTGCATTTTGTTCCCATAAAATAATGGTAGGCATCCCTTAAAGGTGAGTAGCAGCAGACAGAAACGGGAAAGGAGTACCATAGACATTTATAAAATACTCGCTGGGTGTGGTGGGGCATATCTTTAATACCAGTACAAAGGAGACACAGACAGGTGGACCTCTGAGTTTGAAGCTAGCCTAGTCTACATATTGAGTACCAACCCAGCCAGGGCTATATAATGAGGCCCTGTCTCAAAATTTTATTTTTACTTCTGTTTAAAAAACAACAACAACAACAAAAAACAAAACATAGGTGTGTTAGTCTACATCTATGTATTACTGCTTATGATTTTATTATGCTTTTCTGTAAACTCCTTTAAAAGATGCAAAAGGGGCTGGAAGAGGTAGTTTAGTAGTTAAAAGGCCTTCCTGCCGATGCAGAGGACCCTCATAAAATTTGCAGCACATCAATGGTGGCTCACAGCTGTTTAACTCCAGTCCCAGAGCATCTGACTCCTTCTTGTGGCCTCTAGGGGCACTGCACCTACGTGGTGCACAGCCATACAGGTAGGCAAAACATCCAGACATGTAAAAGTATTAGATCTTTAAAAGATAAAAATGCAGATTGTGAGGAGTGAGTCTTGTTAAGTCGCTAAGGCTGGAGTTCTCAACCTCTCAAATACCTGGGGGTACCGGAAGTATCAAACTTACATTATTGTATTGTTAATAATCAGAGGTTAAATGTATTAAAGGAAAATGAAGACTTTTATGAACTTTGACAAAAATTGACTTTTATTTCATCTACTACCCAACAGTATACCATTGAGAGTTCTACAGAAACTCTTTTAGTTACTGTTTTCCCACTGAAGGTTTTATTATCTTAGTCTATGAAGTAAACTGGCAATAGCTAGTGTGAAATGAAATTACAAATTCTGTTACATACCAAAGATGTAATAATATTAAACTCAAAGAGGAGCAAAATGGCTGGCTCCTACTGAAAGAAGTGGGGTTTCTAGGGTGAAGGAAGGTTTATACTAACCATGCGTTCTACCCTATCTTCATCCTATTCTTTTTGCACATGTCATTTGTTCATATATAAAAATAAGGAAATTCTCCATGTTCTATCTATATCTCTATCTATCTACCTATCTACCTATCTACTATCTATCTATCTATCTATCTATCTATCTATCTATCTATCTATCTAATTTTCTCCTGAAGGCAAGAATAGAGTTGAGCCATTTGAATGTACTATGAGGTAAAAATGCACTAGACTTAATTTCAAGTTATCTGGAATTGTGAGTGAGTCACATGTGGCCCTGGGCAAAGCTACTTAACTTCTGGTCCTGTTTCCAAATTGAGGAAGAATAAGGACCTCACCACCCATTGTGAAAACTGAATGAAAGTAAAATTAGTATAATGCCCCTGCATTTCTTCTCAAATCTTAGCTCTTTGAAGTTCAAGGTTTTCTCCACTAGATGGTGATGGTACAAAAATTAACCATACCAGCAAGCACTTAAAAAAAAATCACTCTTAATTTTGTATTGCTTAGCCAAACTTAGTTCATTTTTGAATCAGTATAAATTCAAATACATGTAAACTCTGTTGTGAAATTACAAGAAATGAAATCTACTCAAACCAAAAACCTAGAATTGGATTTTCTGCTCAGATTTCACTGATGGTTTTCTGCTGTCCTTGAGTGCTTACTTTGAGCTGTGGAAACCATCTTCCCTCTCCTGCCTCAGGTTCAGAGTGGGAACCATGGGGTCCTCAGAGGCTGGAGTAAGACCTAATCCAGATGTTCAGTGAACACAACCATAGTGTTACCCTGACCACAGTGCTTGAACATGGGTACACTGC
>LZPO01117481.1:5531-29343 GCA_001675575.1 Neotoma lepida
TTCTCTGTTTCTCTGGCCAGGAAGAGAGCTCCAGTTGATCAGCCCCTTCCCTCCCATCTGTTCCTCATATTTTCTGGCCATATCTCATTTTTGCTACCTAGTGAGAAAAAAATATTTCAATGTGCCACTGAAGAGTCTTAATTTTAGAGTGGCAATGAACATTTTAAATGTTTGAATTCATTTGTTTAACATACATGTTAAAATATTCATTTAAAGATTTCTTCATGCAAATTGATACTGGTGGTTTTGAGTTCAAAATTATCCTGTCAGGGAGTTTGAACATTGGATTTGGATAAGATTGCATGTTCTATTTAGAAAATAGAGACCCATTCCAAGCATCAGAAAGTTGGGAGTTACCTGGTCTGCTTATTGAAAGATCACACATACACTGAGATTACAATAGATTTTGTCTCAGCAGAGCTGTGAATTAAGAGATCTGTCACTGACAACCAGAAGTATCAATAGAGGGTAGTGACACTCCTTAGTAACGAATTTCACAGTTCTTCACCATGTATCTCTCCTGTAACCACCACTTGTTCAGTCTCTGGAGATTATGGAGCCCCTGCAATTTCTAACCTTCTCTCAAATAGAGAGGACAGAAAATTATTTAAAAACACAAAAACAGTTTCAATAAATGGCTAAGGAAGGTTCTAATAGGGAGGTGACTTTTGAGTCTTTCCAGAAGTGGTGAGCCAGCCAGCCATGTGGGTGCTAGGGGAAGTATGTTCTGACCNAGGAAAAGTGAGTTCAAAGGCTGAGGACTGGGAGTGTGCCTAGTGTGCACAGCGGGGAAAGCAGTAAGCGGGAGGAAGGCTTGGGAGTTTGCCAAGGGGCTGGAGTAGAAGGATAGATAGATCAGGAAGGCCTTGTAAGACAAGCCATTGAGCACAGGAGCAGAGGTGATACAGCCTGGCTTAGTTTGTCACAGGCTTATTCTGGCTGATATGTTAGGAATAAAATTTGAGGATCAAAGGCCAAAGTAAGACTGTAATTTGGGAGTTATTACAGTAATCCAAGTTAAAGTTAACTGTGGAAACATACTTAATTGAAGGTGATGAACAACAGGCTGTGTGTGTGTGTGTGTGTGTGTGTGTGTGTGTGTGTGTGTGTGTGTGTACACTCAGGTGCACATGCCAATGTGATTTTCTCATGAGCTAGGTGATGATAGTAAAAACAAGATTACCAAGAAAACAGTTTCAGTGACAGAGATGGAATAGGTTCCAGAAACGCCTGAGTAGGTTTAGGGCATGTGAATTAATACTAAGACCTAGGATTTTGCATGTGATGGCATTCTGCCAGATTCCCAGTGTACATGTCACATAGAAAGTTGGATATGTGGGTCAGAGTTTTATTTGGGACTTGTTTTGTCTAACCAAAAGGATGTCAAGGATTGCAAAATACTATCTAAGGATTTCAGGCTGTCAGTTGCAGAAAGCACTTGGGCAGGCACTAACACATCCACCTCCTCAACTGGATCTTGCTGGTGACTGAACTTCATAGAAGCTAGCCCAAGATTTAGAGAGTCCAGAATCTCGATGAAACCCAGAAGAGTGTAACTTTTTGGATCTTAAGTCGTTAAACACCCATNATTTCTTAGTAGTGTTTTTTCCTTATGCAATTTTATCTCTTTTAATTGTACAAAACTGAGTGGAAATCAGTTCTGCGTCATTGGAAGTCCCAAACTTTAAACACCTGCCTACTTGATGTGGCAGAGAGGCTCACTATAGTATTTGCTCTTAACCATTTGACAAGTAACTAATGTTATATATATATATATAACTAATGTTATATATATATATATATATGTTATATATATTTGTGCATATCTGACTCATTAAAAGTTAACTTTAGTTATTTATCAGATAACCAACATGGAGCTTAGAAACTGATGGAAAGAAATCATGTTTTGCAACAAGCACAAAACAGCTATGGTAAACTGGTGAGCGTGCCACATCCTGTGGTTAGCACATAAAGGTGGCATCATCACTGTGTTCAAAATGTATAGCTTCAGTCAAGGAAGGTTTAAAAACAATGTCTCCCACTGCAGTCTAGGTTGACCTGGAAGTCAATATGTAGCCCAGGATGGCTCTGAACGTACAGCAATTTCTCCACTCTGTCTCTGCCTTCACCTCCAAGGTGCTGGGATTATGNGCATGAGCCACCATTTTCAATTGTATAATAAAACTGTTCCAATTTCAGTTTTAATGCCAGTGTAGAATGAGACAGAGCTTAGTTGTGATGGGGAAATCCAGAAGGGACCAATTAGTGGCATTTCATATGTGCCTAGCATGCTTCTATGAGGAGATCATCCCAGAGTCTTAACTGTAAATGAGGAACTAATTCGAAATGTAGCTGAAGCTAACTCAAAGCATTGGTATGTGTTTGCGCTGAGGGACAGGGAACAAAGTATCAGTACATCAGTATTTGTTCAGCAAAGGTGAGTGAGTGGCAAGAAATGTCATNTGAGTGGCCAGAGAGGATAGCACAGAAAAAGAGGAAGTGGATCCCATCCTAAAGGGCTTGTGATGTCATCCTCTGCAGATGTTTGGCAAGACCATCNTTGCCTGTTAGCAATTGTTCTGGGAGCTCTGTGGGAGATGGGTCAAGAATAATGGGCAAGCAAACAGAAAGAGCTTGAAATTGCTCTTTCCAACTGGACCCAAGTACTGCAACAGTCTCCTATTTCTTTCAAAGGGTGAAACTCAATGCTGATCACATAAAGGATAGAGTCAGAAAGCTCTCCAAATGATATAGCTTGCCTTTGACATTGTTCTCTTGACAATCTCTTTGCTTAACTTAATTTTCTATACATTGAGTTNAATGTATTTACCTTAATGAATGAATACATTACCCATGATGATGAACAAAATTATACTGAAAATGCTATAAAACATTTGCCATGTATGACTTAGTGTGCTATACTCTGCAATGTAGGTATCACCTGATCTCCAACAACTGCTTGAGGTAATGTGATTTTTACCTCCATCCCTCAGAATTGAATACTGAGGNTCAGAAATGATGTATTCCTCAACCAAATCTGCAGATGACAGGAATGTCATTTAACTTGGACAATTTTGATTAGAGCCTTCATGGTCTAAGCTATACATTATCCATGAGTAGAGAGCATATTTTTCTGTCACTAAAGAAAAATAGTAAGGACATAGATATTTTTTGCCTACCAATATAAGATTTTAGTGTATGTAAATCTCTAGTGATTTTGAAGGAAGCAAAAGCCTCTCAAAAATGTGTCAACATCCTATTGAATATGACTTCACTTGTACCAATTTTTGTTCCTTTTTGTGAAGAAAATAACATGAAATTTCATTTTCTGAGTTTTGAGCAAATTAATCCTGTTAGAAATACAAATACAAGTTGTAAATATGTATTCAAGTCGTCAAGCTTCAGGAGCTTACTTTGGGAGAGAAATAACACATGAAATGTAAATGCTTAGCCAGTGATTTCCATGGGAATTGCCCTTATATGGAGAGTTATTTAGTCAAGGCGTGATCATCTTCTACTCCAGCCAAATGGACCTAAACCATCCTGCTTGGAGTGGATCAAGCACTGTAAACTCTGAGTTTTAACGGTTTGGAGATGTTCAGTCCCTGATGTATTGAGGCATCCAGGTCTCATTCTTTTAGTAAACAAAAGGGAAAACACTGGTCAAAGACCCCATAGGGTCTGATATGCCCCCACATGATTCCTGGAGGAGATGGTCCAGGAGTTGAAGGGCATGGTCACTGGATAAGGTCACAGGGAACATGTTTTAACACTCAGCTCCTGGGATTCAGTCTAGAAGCAATGAGATGCCTGGCTCCTGTTCTTTCCATTTCTCTTCCTGGAGCTGATGGTTTCCTAGTCTTTGGACAAGAGCAGGATGCATCTCACAAACATCTGCTCANTCATGCACTAGACATCAGTGAAAATAAGGCCTTTAAAAAAAAAATCCCTGTTCAGATTTACATTTTCTGCTTATTATTTGATCAGCCTGAGATCTTAATTGATACCTTAACTTGGTTAAGGAGACCTCCTCTCAGCTGTAACATCAGCAGATCTCTTAGGAAGAGACTCCTTGGGCAGCTCTCCAAGCCAACAGACACGTGCATTTCCCCTGGCCAGGCCCCTCACCCAACCACCCTAGGGCTTTTGCACTGGAAGAACAGTTCCTGCCTATGACATTTGAATGTGTGGAGAATGAATCTCTCTCATATGTGGTGGGTACACGCTGGGATTCCATGCCTCCACTGCTAGAGGAGTGTTGGCCATTTACCACATACTTACCTTCTCCTTCAAAAGCTCAGCACCCCTACTTTACAGTAGGGCAACCATAGTCTTAGTGTATCATTAGAGGCTCATATCATATGCTCCCTTACCCCCAGGAAGGCAGACACTTGGCTCCAGCACGCTGTCCTTCCTATGCGTGAGTTAGCCCTGTCTAAGTCTCCGTGTGCCTAGCAGTCCAGAATTCACAGAAGAATCAAATCCTCTTTAGCTGTGAGTTAAGTTTATATAGCATCTGCNTTACAATTTCCTTGCTATCTCCTTTCTATCCAATCAGTGTCCAGGTGAAACAATAGTGGGAAAAGTGCTGCTTTCAACATCCTCTCCCAGGAAGATCATGACTACAGTCTTGAAACTNAGTTCGCATTGCTAGAAGGCCTAAGAGGCTTTGCTATCATTTTTTGTTTTTATGTTTGACTCACAGATAATAGTTCCTCCCCTCCTACCCTTCCCACCAACCCTGCCAATGAAAATGCAGTAAACAGATTAACTTGTTTGGGAAAGGAAAGTGGTATCTTCATATTGAATTCTTATAATGCAAATAGTTGTCATATTTAAATTAACTGGGAAAATCTAAACTAAAACATTAATTCAACAAGGAGTGGTTCAACAGTATCTAGTGCCTCACATTTGCTGTCCTGTTGCTCACACACAATCCCCAAATGCAGATGTAAGGATATAACAGGGAAATGAAGTCACAAGAGAGACAGAGCACAGACTCCAGTATCACTAATCAGCAAATAAAGAGTTTTGTAAAAACTGGANATTAAGAGTCAGAGTCAAGCTGGGGCTTCTGAGGACTCTGAGATATGGAGCTGAAGATGTGGGGGAGGAATTGAAAGTTAATGTTTGCCATGTTCAATCCTAAATTGGTATCCNTCTCTCCCTCTGTGACCTCTCTCCTGCCAAAATGACTAGGGCTTACTCCAAGGAAAAAATAGGAGCATTATCTTAAATAAACTATAACCAGTATGAGATTTAGACTCCTGGTTCAGATATTGGCATCCTGAGTGAAGTTCAAGTCACGTAGACACACACANGGGCTGGGAGGAATGAGGAGGAGGATGCTGCTTACCACCCATCATTATGAAGGAAGATGGCCATCATGCATGACCCTCCCTCTTTATCATAAATTCACATTTGAAAACCACACCTATCAGGAAATACTTCTATTCACACTGTGGAAAGAAGCTGCCGCTGGGTTTTTCTTCCTCAAATATGATAAATTAACAAGGATTACAGAGGAATGGGAGAGAATTATTGACTTGAAAAAGAAGAGACTAAAATAGAAAAATAAATTATCCCTTAGAAGAAACAGATAAATTAAGGGATGTAAGAGATTAAAAGAAATAAGCAAAAACTTTGGGTCTGGCGTTGAAGAGGATTTAGGAAGATCTTGAATTCATTAAATAAAAACTGAATTGGATATGTAGAAGGAGCAAAGAACATGAAAATCCTTCTAAGCTGTAAAAACATAACTCATAAAACTAGAAACAAATGATAAAAAAAAAAATGGCTGGGAAATAGCTAAGGAAATAACCCAGAAGGTAGAGAGTAAAGGGATAGAGACAGAAAATACAAGAATAATGCAAGAAGAGCCACGACAACTTTGGGAGATATAATATATGGCTGGGGTCTCAGAAAAGGAGTAGAGGAGGTAAATTATCAAAGTCATAAGGAAGAATTCCTCAGGGCTCATGCCTTAGTCAGGAACACCTTGTGCTAGGAATTGAAAGTGTTCCTTATTCCACATCATGAAAATTCAAAGCACCAAGATAAAAAGACCCAGGGTCTCTGGAGAGAAATAAANGACTTTACCTGACTAAGCAGTCACAGCTTTGGACAGCGGAGAACAAGAGGTGCTGCCCGAGGAGCTAAGGGAGTAATTCTCAACTCCAAATCTACACACAGCCTGTTTCCCATTGTAAAGGAAAAATCAAACATGTTCTCACATGCAACCCCTCAGAAAATCTATCTTCTAGGCACACTGTCCTAGAGAAGCTACCATATTTGAAAAATACATCCTAGCTAAATAGAAGCATGAAATGGAAGGAAACAGTATCCAGAAATAAAACATACTGACTAGCAGAGCAGTGGAAAGAAGTCCAGNAAAAGGCCCCAGGCAGCAGGTTAGGAAGCCAGAGAAGGGAGACTCAACCGGAGTCCCAGATAATCTGCNTAATGTCANTATCTAAGGGCAGAAAACNTGAAACAACAACCAGCTTCATTGCAGATGGAGAAGAAAGAGTTGTTANACTCCATAGAGTTCTGTAAATCCAGAAGGCAGCGGTTGAGAGATTTAACANGTAGACAGATGTGTGGGTATACAGTTCCATCCCTTCTTAGCTCTGTAATNTTGTGCCATTTAACTNAAGCCANTGGAATTTAAAGAGCACGACTTTGATGCCAGGCATTCTCCTCAGGGCTGGGGACTCACCTGTGAGCAGCAGAGCCTGAAGCCCTGATGTTTTATCAGGGGTCAGATGAGAGCAAACATGGGTCGAGACTAGGGAGTGCAGAGGTCANAGACAAAGCAGCTGGGGACACTTCACAGAGATTNCCATTGGAGCAAACCTTTGAAGGAAGGAGAGAGAAGTCCAGAGATATTGAGAAGAGCAGCTGAGGCAAGGAAAACATTGAGCCCCAGGGNTCTGAGGGAAATCNTGCACTGCCCATTGGGATGTAAAATCGGGTTTCTCAGATTGTTGCCTTGCTCTGCAGTGTAGGAAAAAGAAAAGGATGACAATTGCTGTCTTGAAAACATCCTGCGAGATTTGCACTGTCCCTTGTTTAGCATGTCCACAGGTTAAACAGGCTTCCTAATCATGTCTTGTTTCCAAGGATGGCATAATATCTGGCTCTTCTGGGCATTCAAATATACCCTGGTTGGANCCCTAGACTTAAGACCCATCTTACTGGAAGACAGAACAAACCTGTCTAACACAGCTTGATGTGAGAAGGNAACTGAAGAGAGAGGCACATGGGGGTGTGGGTCACGGAAAGGTTGTTAAAAGAGGCAACTTTCAAGGTACATTGTGTCCCACATACATAAGAGATGGCTTTACATAGTTCCACACTCATGTGAATAAGAGAGCAGGTGATGCTTGAGTCTCAGGTACAATGTTTTGGCTACAGTAGTTCATTTTCTGTTGCCATCACAAGCATGCTTGAATTTGACTACAAAGAAGAGTAATTTAGGTCAAGGTTTTAAAGGTTGACAGGCCATGAAGGGTTACATCATTGATTTAGCCTCTGTTGAGAGCCCCTTAGNTTATGTCATCCTNTGACAGGTGACCTCAGAAGGACAACATAGGGGAGAAAGTCACATGATGAGACAGGAAGCAAGAGATTTGGGAGCCATGTTTTTTGTTTTGCTTTGTTTTATAACAACCCATTGACTCAATGTCAAACCCAGGTTCCACAGGAACTGCATCAATCACATCCACAGACAGCATTCTCAACAACTGACTTGTCTTATGCCTAAGCTAGGCCCCGCCTCTTATAGTTTCCACCATCACCATCAGACCATACCCACTCCTTCCAACATGGGACCCTTGGAGACAANCNATACCCAAACCACAGCAGAGCCACATTGCATTTTGTTTTTAAAGCAAGGGCCGATTTTTATTTCTGAAAGAATGAATTCTCTAGAAATCCAAATAAGATTCTTTGCATTACCCTAAGGGTCCCCGAGAGAATGGGAATGAATACTGACAGCGTCAGAGACCGGAGGCAAAGGGAGGGGATGTGAGGAAAGTGAAGAGGAGTGAATTAAAAAGGGATTGCTTCTGGGAAGAGAAAAAGGAACCAAATGCCAGGAAATTTCCTTGTCCTGTGAGAAATAGGCCGCCTGGTGAATGAGTTCCGCGNTTTGCTGGTACTGTAAGTGTTTCTTCAGGGCTTCAGAGAGATGGCTAGTACACCAAGCATCTGCTAGGACATGCTTTTCTGTGCTATGTAGAATGGCAAAAAGAAACTACAGCATGGGAACAGAAAGACTCAGAAACAGGAATCTGCGTGTAGCCCCAGGACTGGGGCTGGATGCTGGCTCCTCAGCAGCCAACTGTGGGGAAAGTTTAGTTGACATTGGAGTTGTTGGTGAGTTTGTCCCTTACTTCAGAGCCTTTTATCTTTGATGCTTAAGTTAAAGGATGTCAAGGAAAAAATAGAATAAGCACACATATTCCCTGCAGATTAACTTAGGCGGAAGTATCTAAAATCTCTGTGGGCTGCTCCAAGTATATGGGTCATTATACATTCATATGGTGAGCACTGACTTGACACCAAGAAGAAAAAAGCAAAGCAGCTAATGGAATCTCTGTATGTCTAGAACATTATATCATGTCTCTTCCAATAGATGTCAAGTCTACAAATGTTTTGGCTGCCTGTGGTAAACAGACTAGTGAGTGAAATTGTTATAGCTGGTAAATAACCAAAACCCATGTTCATATTGACCAAAATAGGAATACAAAGGTGTAACAGATTGTGTTCCTTAGAATTCATGTTACTAAATATCTAATGATCACTAAAATATCTAAAATGAAAGAAAGGAAAAAGAAAACCTCAAGAGTGAAAGATTTATTTACCTCCCAGTGTCAGAGATTTCTACCCATCCTGTCAGGAAGAGCTTGACAGAGTGAATCACCTCACACCAGACAGAAAACAGAATGATGAAATAATAGGAAGGAGCCGGGGCAAGATGTCACCCCCCCGCAAAGGAAGCACCCCAGTGACATACTTCCTCAACTCTGTCTCACCTTCCACAATTTCTCCTCCCAAGCTTCTATTGAAACGAATTAAACCATCCATCAGGTCAAAGTCCCCATGATCTAATATTTCTGGAAACACCCCATAGGAATAGCCAGAGATATGCTTCACTGATCTCCTGGGTGTTTCTTAATCCAATCAAGATGGTAACCAAAATTAACCATCATACAGGTTCTGNCTAACATGAGCAAAATGATAGAANTCAACACAGATCAACAGAAAGGTGACCCTGTGGGATATACCATGTTCCTGTAGGGAGAGAACATCTGTTTCTTCACCTCTGAGCTTCACGGTTCTCTAGAAAGTGCTTCTGTCTTTCTTAGGTCTCTGTATGTGATGTATGGACACCTATCAAGCAGGCTGTGGAACACTGTAGGTTCATCAGCCAAGTGAGCAGCCACAAGTATAACCCTGAGAAATAAGATTAAAAAACCAGACAGTACCTCTTCCAGATTATTTCTTGACCTTATGCAGTATATTGTAGACCTTTCAGGAACCCACAGCAAAGGAAATCTAAAGAAAACCTTCAATAATTTGACCAAGGAGCAAGTTTGAGCAAGCCATTCTAGTTTCTGCTCACTGTGTAAATATCTTCAAGGACACTTTCCGGCCTTGGTTTCTACCTGCTAGTCCTCCAGTGCCTCTGTGCCCAAGGCAGTGGNTTACTACAGAGGTAGAGTCAATGCTGAGCTTTAAGCAATAGTTTGTGACTCCAACCTTATCTGTCTGTGTATGAACTGGCAACATGGTATAATGAGGTAGAAACCTCCTAAAAAGAAAGAAGCGTGCCAGGCGGTGGTGGCGCACGCCTTTAATCCCAGCACTCGGGAGGCAGAGGCAGGCGGATCTCTGTGAGTTCGAGGCCAGCCTGGGCTACCAAGTGAGTTCCAGGAAAGGCGCAAAGCTACACAGAGAAACCCTGTCTCGAAAAAAACCCAAAAAAAAAAAGAAAGAAGCATATATGTCAACAGTTACTGTAAAAAACTGAAGTCATTGTTCCTTTTCCTTAAGATGAAACATGCATGCAAACATGTACCATGTACATGCTACACATATATTTACTCATTCATTCAAGTTTGAAGCTCAGCTGGTTAGATATAGAAAATTTCATAGCCTTCTCTAGCTAGCCCTTGTTGATGTATTTATCTATTTGAGTAGCTATAACAAAATACCACAAATGTCATTTTATACAATGGAAATTTACATGTCACAGTTCTGAAGGCTAAAGGATCTAAGACCAGGTGTGTAGTAGTTCAGTGTATAGTGAAGCCGACTTTTNGGTTCATTGAAGGGGCCCTGGGAGATCATTCTAAGGCTTATTCTCCTGGGGCCAAAAATCTCAGGAATGAGGGCGCTGTCTCATCCCTGCTTAACATCTTAAATTAGACTCAACTTCACAATCTGTGGAAGATGCAAGCATAATACCACAGTCTCCAATTAATTTGTTACTGCCACATACTGACAAATAGCCCCCACTCTGGTTGACAATTCACAGTAACATTTACTCCCTTGTGGAACTTTCTATCCTGGAGAAGTATCACTCATCCCATGGGATACTCTTCTCAAATGANTGACAGCTCATCATTATCTTTTCTGAATAGAGACATCCGAAAAATGGGATGAGAGCATTTTAGCTAGACATTGGTGCTTTTTATGTATACTGTGAATAAGTTAATGTTTTAACAGAGGGCAACTGGCATTCAGATGACCATGGTACATACTCAATCCAGAAATTAANCAAGCTTTAAAACATACGTGCTCAAAAACCATGCTAGAACTTTTAGAAAAGAATAAAAAACAAAAGCGTCCTGGCAACTGCATACTTCACANTATAATTCCTGTCATCTCAAAGACTTTTTATATACCAAATTCTATATAAGCAAAATTAATAAAACATCAATACATGGAGAGATTATAAAATGTAAACATAGAGAATAATGAATACATAGAGAATACAAGGTCTATATCTGGCACTTTCTCTTTGTAAATTATGTTGTAAGTTAATGTGTCTTTTTCTTATAGAAACCACAAAGCTCTTTCTCTCCTAGTAAAACCACTACAGAGAAATGCATTGCACTTGCATGTTTTTTGAAGCTCAGTGTCTAATTCTTAAAGGAAATTTGTACAGCCTATGTATGATATATCAAAAGCAATCTAACAAAAGGCTTTTGTTTAAGATAGAGAATGTAAACCATCTCCAGTCACATATTTTAAAAATTGCATCCAAATGTGGTTTTGTACACCTTTAATCCCAGCACTTGGGAGGCNGAGGCAGGTGGATTTCTGTGAGTTCAAGGCCAGCATGGTCTCCATAGTGAGTTTCAGGCAAGCCAGAGGCTACACAATGAAACCTTCTCTCAACATCTCAAAAAGCAAACAAGCAAAACTGTAACTTATGAAAGAGAACATCTGCCTGCTGATATCCCCTTTTGTTGAGCCAACCTCTTCTTCTTTCTACTCTGAGAATTTCCTTTGTGGGCTGGAGCAGAAGCCACAGAACCCAAAAGGGAGACACCCTCTTNCCCTGGTGTTTGAATAACTAATGAAACTTGCCTTGAGGTCTCAGCTTGTCTGTGCTGCTTAGATATGAAGATAGACTAGGCCCACCTTGTTCTGGATACTCTCCATGGAAACAGCCAGGATTATCTACAGTAATTAGACCTGGACCTAACAATGCAGATGCACTGTTCAGGAATGCACCAATGAGGTACTCCAAAGCAGCAATTGAAAAATAAAATGACACTCATTGAGTTTTATCCCCCTTGTTGATAAAGACGAGTTTGTATATGAATATAAGACTGACCACTAGGAACTCTGAGAAGTGACTAATTAATAGGGTGCCAAATCATAGATTGCTTTCCTCAGTAGTTAATTAGGACAATAAGAGGGAATCAGTGAGCCAGACTTGTGGTCCATTCCAGCCAGGAAAGAAATATATTCTGAAGCAAATTAGAATAACTACAAAACTCCTTCCAGGTAAAAATTAAATTTCATAGGCTNAGCTTCTTTGCTTTCAGATGTCCAAACATTTTAATTACAAGTTTGAATATAATTATGTTGCTCTCTATAAATGGATAATAATTCAACTCTCCCTGCCCTTGCCAGAAAAGGTTTGGGGTGCCTGGGTGGAGTCTTCTGAGGACCCTTTCACTAGATTGAGTCTGAAGTTGTTTTAGAAAGATTCTGGAGAGTCCACAGGATATTCATGAGCCANGACTGTGTCTCCCCTGTAGCCCGACTCAGATAGGCCTCAGAAGTTGATTTCCCCTGATATCACACTTGATGCTGCTCAAAGTCTATTATCAAAGAACTGAAGAAGGGCAGGTGGCAGGAAGAAGCAAGACTGTCCTGATGTCTGTACTTGGTCACTGCCTGTCAGGTCCCAGGGTTTCCCAGCAGGAAGCTAATTGCAGTGCAGAGTAAGGCGTGCTAGAGGCAAAAGCCCATATCCTTTTGTTGTTGTTCTCAAGGGCATTGCTAGCTTTCCCAAAAAGATTCAGAAACTAAATCTCCCTCCAAGAACCACTGTGCATATCCATTCCAGAGTGCATATTCCTGGGGATGTTCTGACTCCCAATTTAAGGAAACTACTGAAAACTAAGCCTTGAAAGTGCACTGAAGACCCTACATCTTTCCTCAAATCTACGGTGACCATTAAAACCAGGTCACTTTTCAGAGGTACCCAGAAAGACCCAACTGTTCTATTCACTGGGCTTTCTTCTGAGGTCCTTGTCTGGAAAGGGCCTCCTGTATAAATCCTCTCTTTTAAGACTCAGAGGTCANTGCTACACAGATTTTCCCAGGGTGGAAAAGTGCTATTTGTGCTTACAAAAAAAGTGGAAGATGAAGGGACCTTTGTTGTACAGGGTGTGTGTGCTGTGGCAGTGCAGGGGACCTGCACACACCCCTCTTCAGAACCACATCAAAATCAAGACAGCCTCAACAAAAACATCCCAGCCCATCCAGATTAAAAAGCCATCTGCTTGATAACAACNATGCCCCTGTTTTTCCCCTCCTAGAAATGACTCTTCCTCCAGATAACCATAACCCTAACCCTCCAGGCTGTCTGGAGGAAGGGTCATTCTGGGAGAGAAACAAAGAAATCATTTGTGGCCCCCTGGTGTAGACCTGGCCTTGTGGAGCCACACAGCAGGTTCAGGATGAGTCATCATACTGAGCAAAGCATTCCCACGCTGAGCCAGGCTGCTGGGCACTGGCCAGAGTCCACCTGCATGGCCAGCATCCAGCTACACTCTGCCCTGTGTTTCTGTTGAGGCCACTTGTGTTTGCTCCAAAAGGCAGGGGAGAATATGGCATTGATACGTCTGCCTCTAGCATTCAAGAGGGGTACCTAAACTGAAGTCCTCTGGTGATCAGATGGTATTCACAGCTAGACCAACACGCTNTCTTCTCAACCAGAGGGGAAGCAGGAGCTTTCCTCTGAGAGCCTGTTAAGNTGTNCAACGTCAGGTCCTGAGAAGTGCTGAGGAAGAACCATAATTTCAATCAGGACATCCTTATGCCTGGTATTCTGAGAAACAAATACCTNCCCTGCGAGGAGAAAGCTGGCTTCAGGGACAGGTGCCCNAGCACTACTCTATACCTGCTGTGTCTCCCTCATTAGTGACATCTTAGACAGTCCACACATTTCACAGTGGAAAGTAAAANTGTGATAATCAAACAGCCCATCTTAAGAACACAGTGCTACCAGAGGTCACATTGCTTGTGTACCCTATCACTCCTGCTTTGCAAAAGCCTGCCTTCCAGTGAAGGAATAAACANAAGAAGCCTGTTTCCCTNAAAGTTAAGGATGGAATGCTTGGGCTTAGACAGGAAGTACAAGATCAAGAAACCTTGGTTTTATAGGAGACTAGGTCACACAGGCACCACCCCTGTAGCGTGGGGACTACTGATTTTGGTCACTGAATTTTTAATTTTAACAGAAAGTGCTTGAGTCACAATTGGTGACAATATTCATTTGGGAAAGGGGCAGTGGAGTATAATAATGATAGAACATCATATTGGATATCTAATCAAGAAAGTTGTGGGGGAAAAACCCTGGGTTTTGTACACTGCCACTTTCTTCACTGCTGTAGTCTCCGTGTGTATCCAAGGCCTCCATTATAGCAGCAAAGCTGTATGATGTACAGAATATGAAAATCTAGTATTTATGAGATAGAGGAAATAGGAAGGATACTTTTTCTTTAAAAAAAATCATCACGCAACAGTTTTATATCATTACATTGAAATTATTAGGTTACAATGCAATTTTATCGTTGAATACATATGAATTAATAATTCCCCTCACAAGCATTGATCTGAAATATGGCTCTGAATCTACATGCAAAATGTATCCATATAGCTTTGCATTTATAACACATGAGATACATTATCAAGTGAATTCAATGAATTGGTGTTCATTTGCAAATAAAATTTTGTTCATGAATTTAACTCAAAAGACATGAAGATTATTCTGGAATTTTTTTTTTTAAATACTAAGATTAACTTTTGAATTAGCATAAGAGTAGGAAGTAAATTTGGGAATTTCAATTTGACTCAAAAGCCAAATCCAAGAAGAGAACTGAGCTGAGAAGGAAGAGCACTGATGGGCTCACTTTTTAATTGTCTTTCTTGTTGCTTTGTCTTGTTGAGATGACTCTTATTCAGGAGCTTAGACTGACCAGAAACTCACAGCAATGCTCCTGCCTCAAGCTCTTTAGTGGTGGGATTTCCAGTCTGAGCCCCTACACTCTTCTGGTGGGCCCACTTTATGTGTATTCTCAGAGCGCCAACAGAAAGCACATCTTTACATTTTCTTTTGAAATCAGTTTCATTTCAATGATTTTTTTCCCAGTTCCACCACATAATCTCTACATCTACTTACCTGGTATACACTTAGGAGATTATGAGAGTAACTAAAACTATTAGATTTTATATCCTATCAATATATCACATTTTCCTCTGAGTTTTATTAAGCAGCATGTCTTTTTTTCTCAAGAAAAGGAAAACACTGTAATTTACATTTCATAAAAGTATCACAAAAATTTGCATCACTTAGAATGTTTCAAAATTAAATCTTCAAGCTTGTAAAATTTAGATAGTGTATACTAGAAAAAGTATTTAACTGTTTTGTTTTTAAATCAACCTCTTCTTAGCCACAGGATGGCTTCATTTCTAGAGTGTGAAGTCCAGGGGACGAAGAATATCTGCTCTGACTCTATCAAGTGCAGAGCACTTTTGCACGTGGTCTCTTGTTTCAAACCTCTAAAATCCCAGGCTGGACAGTNTATGTTTCTCTGTTCTATACACTTAAGGAAATTCGGGATGAGGANGCTTTGGTGACTTGTCTTGCCTCACTAGAGTGGTTAGAGACAGATCGAGGGATAGAGTTCATGGCTGATTTCAGCTCTGCTCTCTAAAACTGACACAGTAGAAATAGTAAAATGTTTTTCAAAGTACTGTTTCTGTTTACATCAAAGTTTTAAACATTATGGCCAACGCCCCAAAGCTACCTTTGCTGTGCATCACGAACCACTTCCTGTAACGCCCCAAAGCCACCTTTGCTGTGCATCACGAACCACTTCCCTGTAACGATTACACTTGTAAGATGAGGACAACACAGAGCACAGCATGTATGAAGTCTTGGGCCCTCCAGTTCTCCAGCTCACCCAACTCTCATGTCCCCTAGTGTTCCTATAATAAGACTGAACTTTTTCCTACCCACCTCCAACACCAGTCAAGTGGTGTGAGCCAACTATCGGTAGCCATGAAAAGACAGCTTGGAGCTCAGAGGTAGTTCTGGTAGGAGCTTCCATGCCCCAGTACTGTGTCAGGCTGAAGGCTCTCTCCTGGGGCTTCCTAGACCCCTGGGAGCCATGGCCTGCCCAGAGCACACATGGAAGACACATTGTAGCCATTCTGTATCACTAACTCCTAATCCTCTATGTCATGCTCATATTCCAAATGTGAGTCTTCAAGCATACTTTCAGAAACATTGCACATTAAAATTGCCAGTGACTCAATCCTGTGGCCTCTGAGTTTGAGATATAGAAGGGCAGGGACACATGATAGAACTAAAATCTGAAATATTAGAACGATTGCATAAATAAGTTGTAAAATGATGTCTGTTGACGTTATTCTTCTGAAATGCACTTTTGCAGTAGCAGGAAAAACTGTCCAGGCAATTTTCTTTGTTCCATCACGTTTTGAGTGCGTTTTGCTACTTTTCAGCTCTGAGCTCCCAAGGTTAAGGTCAAGTTCCCAGAACTGTTTGCTACCAACATAATTGGTAAGGNCACTTGACCTTGGCATTGGTGACATTTAAAGACCAAGTCAAAAACTTTCTCAGCATGTTTCTTCTTATAATAGCATAGTTCCAGTTCCTGGGAAAGATATAAGTGTTCATGAGTGGTGTTTAGCATCCTTTATGGTGCTTAGAACTTACTGTCAAGTAGACCATGATGACGAAAGGAAATTTCTACCAGAGAAAAGTACATTTTGTTTGAGTCAGAAGATATATAAAGCATCCAGTGAGATTTTGGTGCATATTCCCAGAATTGGTTTTCATGTAAAGCTTTTCCTTCATATTGGCTATGACAAGATAGATATTTATATGTATCTAATGATCCTATTTTTTTCCCCTGAGCAAAGCCAGTAAAAAATTCTTTCAATTTTTGACTCCTTGGCCTCTCTTCTGGTCCACAGTCCTTTTTGTTTGTCTAGATAATAACTATGTCCACCCACAAGGTCTTCAAACCTGACCACTATGGATAAAAAAGAATGTAGACATCACTATTTTGAGAAGCACTTTTCTCATGCTCTATCTACAACTTAAATAGGGAATTTATTTTACACAGCTGTTCTCATGGGAAAACACTGTGAGCNGTTAATATTACTAATGATATTATAATATTTGATAATGGCATTATTATGTTTTTGCTGACCATGTGCATTTTTTTTAGTGTTTGAGAATTTCCTATGTGTATACAATATATTTGATCCATTTCATCCCCTCCAGTTCCTCCTCTATCTTTCTACCACTGTTTCCTGCCCATTTCATATATTCTCTTTCTTTTTCTTTTAAACCCCCTGGGTTCACTTATGCTTTCAGTACATGCAGGGGTCTAGGGCCATCTACTGGAGCACGGGCAGCCTCTTGGAGGCATCCCATCCCTAAAGAAAACAGAATCTCCCTCTCCCAACAACCATCAATTGCCAACACCCCCTCAGTTTAAGAGACAAGACTTTTGGAACACCTCCCTACTCCATGCTTGGGGTTTGTCTGGCTTGATCTTGTGTAGGCATTCATTGTACATGCTGTCACAGCTATTATGTGTTCATAGGTGCAGCTGACCTATTGATTCTAGAAACTGCTGTTTCACTGTAGCCATCTACTATTTCTTGCTCCTACAGACTTTCTGCCCCCTCTTGATCCCTGAGCCTTGGGAGGAGAGGNTANGGTATAGACATCTCATTTAGAGCTGAGCACGCTGTAGTTTCTTACTGTCTTCACATTGACCAGTTGTGGGTCTCTGTGTTAATAAATGATAATATTTGTAACNGTTTCATCACACTGAAAGTATGATTTCTACAAAGATACACTTCATATTAAGATACTGACTCCTTGCCTAGCACTAGATTATTAATTTATGAATGGTACTAATAAATAAATTTCAAGAAATATTTGTATACATGTCCCAAAGTCACCACCAAAGTTCTGTAATAATCCTATTTGTCCCTCACTGGGTGGGATTTTTTTTTTAGACTCAGAGCAAAGAAATGATGATTAAAGTCACCACTCTGAGTCCTAGAGTCATGCTTAATTTTAGTCAAACATGTAATGTCAGAAGGNAAATAATGTTCCCTTGTTTTTTAGACTNTGGAGATCTTAGCAATATAATAAGAGCCTGCAGAAGGAAGAGCTGACAGCAAGAACTCAAAGCACTGTACTTAAATATATTAAATATTAAATATATTCCTGGCAAATCTAAGCTTGAGATTTAGTGGGGTGCTGGCATTTGGAAAATCAGATGCAATGAACCTAATTATGCAAAACAGTTATTTCCAATCTATCATTCATCACAACTCTGTCTAAATCTGAGATTATTTAATTATCAACAAAGAGAAAGACCTCACCTGCCCTGATCCTTCCCTTCCTCCGAAACCTAGTGCTTTTATTTTTATTTATTTATTTTTGAAATAAAAATATAATGACATCATATCCCCCTTTCCCTTCTTCCCTCCAGTCCTTCCAATGCAGCGCCCTTACCCCCTCTTAAAGAGCTCCACACCCAGGCTATCGAAAGGTAATTTGCAATTAATTCCNAAGATGGCTGGTGGGTGTCAGTTTGGGGGCTAGGGGTGAACAGTCATTCCTNTAACAGACTGTAGTTTGGTTCGAATGTGCATTCTCTGCTCACCATAGATACATAGTGCTCCTCCTTGTTGCCCCAAGTCCATGTCATGACAGCATTGCCCTGACATGTTCCCTCTTGACATTAGTTCTAAACCAGTTTCTCATTTCCTGTCATTCGGTGCCACCAATGTAAACGTATGTGTGTGGCAGGCCTCCATCTTGAAGAGACTTCCTCATGAGCCGGGCAGTGGTGGCGCAGGCCTTTAATCCCAGCACTCGGGAGGCAGAGGCAGGTGGATCTCTGTGAATTTGAGGCCGCCTGGGCTACAGAGTGAGTTCCAGGACAGCTAGGGCTATTACACAAAGAAACTCTATCTGGAGAAAGCAAATAAAGAAAAAAGAAACTTGTTCATAGTTCCCTGCTTTGTAGCATTGCTCCACAATAACACCTTTCCCAGGCTATGTCAGGAATGTTGTACGTAAGAATTTGAAAATACTGGAAAGCCGAAACACTTATAGCCATCAAGTGTAAATAAGCCAGTTGGTGGTGAGCATTTGGACCTTGTCCAGAGGGAGGGCAGATTAAATGCAAATGCTTCTCTTTGGTTAGCCAGAGGAGTAGGAGATGGGATGCAGAAACCTTGTCCTTAAACATCTCCTTCTCTCAGGGATAGGGGCCACTGTCCATCCACTTTGGCTTATCCATTGTCCAGGGCAAAATCTGCTGATGGCAACAATTTCTAGTTCAGTTTTCGGGAATAAACATCCAGATGTCTTNGCTACTGGAGCATATTCATTTTCTCCCCATTTAGTATAATTTCTGTAGTACTAACTCAAAATGATGCATGGACTTTTTAGATTGTCTGTCNGTCTGCTTCCTTGGGTGAGGAGGCAGGCTACATTCATCAGGCTGTGAGGGAAAAAAATGTTTCAGTGGTCCTGTTTGGTGTGGATTTATTTTCCCAACATCCATCCACGACCTCAGCTTTGGGAGCAGAGCAAGGCAGCTGGATAGAGTGATAAGCTGATTAGCCTGGCTGGCGCATTCCTGCCATTTGGTGTCATTCATTTGGTTTTTTGTAGATTTCAATCATTACGCCCTTCCATTCAAATATTCTTGGATAAAATGCTGTTTGGATGTTGGCTGAGTCTTAATGTGCCCGTGTTCATTTATTTCAGCTGGGTCCCGAGCCTCGTACAGCAGCCAGCATGGGCACCTGGGCCCTGAGCTGCGGGCCCTGCAGTCCCCAGAGCACCACATAGACCCCATCTATGAAGACCGTGTCTATCAGAAGCCCCCTATGAGGAGTCTTAGCCAGAGCCAGGGGGACCCTCTGCCGCCAGCACACACTGGCACCTTCCGCACGAGCACAGGTGTGTATTGGGGATACATTCAGGACTGCCCACTGGGCATGGGGGATATGGACCTCCTTGGAAGCTAAATAATTGTTTCCAAATGAAAGTAGTGTGTGTGTGTGTGTGTGTGTGTGTGTGTGTGTGTGTGTGTGTGTATACATACTCCCAGTCAAGCCTTATAACCTGCTTCTATCATTAATATCTTTGATGATGATTGAAAGAGAGTGTAACTCCAGTTTAGCTACCTAGTTATACAATGAATGAAGGAAGTAGAAGGGGAGTTGTAAAGTTACTTTATCAAGTAGAAAAACAAACAAACAAACAAAATGATTGATGTTTTCTGTGCCTGAGGTAGTTATATTTAATGAATATAAGTACTCCACAAAAGCAATCAGTACCCCTGTCATAAAATATAGATGCATTATTTTGGTAAATCAGTTTTAATGATGTAGTCTACCTTTTAGCAAGCTGGGAGATCAAAATATTTGTTAAAAATGTGACATATTTTGAAAGATACACTTAAAATATATTTCATACACACTAATAGACTAAACCATTCAGAATTGTTATTTAAATGTTGGANTTTGGTAATTGCTGATAACTCAATAAATTGTGTAGCTCTCCAGGATTAAATATATATTTTTAGTTGTACATAACCACAGGACCCATGGAGAACAACAAGAGCTTCCTATGACCTGTAGCTATTCATAAAATAGTCTAAGGTTATAATTATGTTCCTAATGACACTGACTTTAATGATAAATACAGAAAAATTAGACAACTCTTGAGCGGTGCATTCATTGTAAAACCTCACTCTCCCGGGTAAGCAGCACAGATGCCTTGTCGGTTAGCTGCTGGTGAAGCTTACCCCTTCCCTGCTGCACATGCTGAGAGCCGTGGCTGAGGCATGAGACAGCTGGCGTTTTGGTCCAAAGCTTAGCTGGGATGTCTGGAACCTCAGAGAATTGTAGCTTCTAGTGACCACTAAGTACAGTGCAGTGACTTTGTTAAACTACATGTGATGCTGAATTACATGTTTTGAGTTGAGGGAAGCTGCTGTCGTAGTTGATTATGGATATTTACATTTCAGTGTTCCACTGCATTGAAAGAGGAAAGGCTCAATATACTCTTTGTGACATCGTGAGTGCCACTCAATATTAATAATAGATATTTAGACTTAGATAAGAAAGAACACTGATTTATCCTTGTCAGACCTTTCACTGCTATATCTGCTGCTGTCTGGAGTGGGGCCACTTGAATATTTATTTTTTGCCAATTATCAATTTGGATAATTTTATTTCCTTGTGGAAAAAAGGAGGTGACAACCTCAGTGGCATAAAACACCTAATTTGAATAAAAACAGAGAACAAAAGTTTATTGAGTCCCTGTTCTATATATGCCTTTAGGATTGTATTTTGTTAGTAAATTTCTGAAGGATTAGTCAAAAATCATCTACAATAAAAAACTGCCATGCTCATAGTTCACATTCCAGGCCATAGGAAATGTTCACACTTAACTAAAAGAAAGCTATTTCTATCAGTTACTTTTTTATTACTGTGACAATATACCCAGGCTTCCCCCCCACCCCTCCTCAAAAAAATCCAACTTAGAAGAGTAAAGGATTCAGCTTATATTTGCAGAAGGGACACAGCCCACCATGACAGGGGAGGCAGGCACAGTGGGCAAGAAGCTGGCTGATAGCATTTCCAACACACAGGAAGTCAAGAGCAAGAGCAGGAGCAGGAAGTAAGGTAAANCTGTAAACTCTCAAAGTCCNCCCCACACACCTACTGTCTCCAGCAAGGCTGCACATCCTAAAGGCCCCATAACCTCCCACATACCACCAAGTGGGAACCAAGTGTTCACACCCATGAGCCTAACAATAGTATTTCTCATTCGGATCACGCGCTGTTCTATTCTCTAAGGCTTAGAAAGTCTAACCCAGTGATAGGCAGACAATGGCCCACAGGCCAAATCCAGCTTGCCACTTGTTTCAGTGACAAACAAGAGCTAAGACTGAATATTAGGTGTTTAAAGGACTAGAGAAAAAAAATTAAGAGATGAATAATGTTTTCTGATGTGTGACAGGGACATGAAATTTAAATTTTAGTGTCCATGAGTAAAGCTTTGGATCACACCCTCACCCCTACCTCTAAGTGTCCCCTGTAGCTACTTTGGGACTGCAGAGGCAGCAGTATGAGGCTGTGACAGACACCATACAGTTCATAGAACCTGGCCTTTTGCATAAAGTTTACAAGCCTAGNCCCCAGAACCAATGGAGAGACATCTTGAACAAAGGAATGCTATGCTTTTCTCCTTCCTTTGAGGGTAACCAANAGTCTCCTCAAAATGCTTCAGAGAGTCTAGTGCTATAACAACCATGACAGAGACCTGGCAAGATGTGGGAGTCAGAGGTTTGACACCGTATGCCAGCTGGCACAATGGAACTTGACATAGTTTTNAGCAAGTGTAATGACTCATACAATGCTGTGAACATTTTTAAGGCACATAGGAAGAAGATAGAGGAAGTGAATCTGTTGTTGTTTGTTTTGGGCTCTTTTTGGGGGGTGCACCACCCAGCTCCCCAAAAAAATCACACATGGAGCCTTATTCTTAGTTATGAATGCCCGGCCTCAGCTTGGCTTAGTTTCTAGCCAGCTTCTCCTTAACTTTAAATTATCCTGACTATCTTTTGCCTCTGGACTATTCCCATTCTCTTACTTCTGTAAATCTTACTCTTATTCCATNGCTGGCTGTGTAGCTGGGTGGCTGGCCAGCTAGCCTCTGGTGTCCTCTTCTGTCACCTCCTCCCAGATTTCTCCCTCTATATGTTCTCTTTGCCTNCCAGCCCTGCCTATGCTTTCTCCTGCCTTGCTATTGGCTGTTCAGTTCCTTATTAGACCATCATGTGTTTTACACAGGCACAGTAATATAGCTTCATAGAATCAAACAAATGCAACATAAGCAAAAGTAACACACCTTAAAATAATATTCTACTACATTTCCCTCTTTTTGTCTAAATAAAAATGAAAGTTTTTAACTTTAACATAAGACTATAGACAATGACAATGATCAACTAAGGATTACATTCACAATATTCTGTCCATTTGTAGTTAGCATATTCAGAGAAATAATGCATTATCTATCCTATCTTAATGAATCCAAAATTTTACACCTAATTTACTTTCTGTTATAACTAAGGAAAACTGCAACTATAACTCTTTAGTCTTCAACTCTATCAAAGACCCAGAAGCATGTAACATTACCAAACAACAGAGATATTTGGCTGCCTGGACAGTCACCCAAAGTTCCTCTGCAATGTTGGGGCATCCATCTTCAGCCTACAGGCCCAGTATATCTGGCAGACTTTTCTATGAAGCAGGAACTTTGGACTGTCCTGCCTTGCTTTGGCAAAGTTCATCATTCACTTTTCTGTGTGTCCTGCAGAATATCTGACAGACTTCTGTGAAGCAGGAATTTTGAAGGACTGTCCTACCTTGTTTGAGCAAAGTTCAACAGTCTTTTTCCTGTGTGTCCTGCATATCCAGTCAGCACAGCACATTGTCAGCAGTCNAAGGCAAGAACAGTTTCATTGCCCAGTGGCTAACCTTGCCACAATGAAAACNAACTTTATAAGGAGTTTCTTCAATGCGCATGATCTTCTCTGAAGTAAATTGGTGCTGCCAGGAGCAAATGTGTCTCATTGTCATGAAAAACCCTAAGTTAACAAAACATTTTAAATGCCATATTTTATAGGTATTTGAAAAGTTTGAAGACTATCTATCTATCTAGAATGTATCTCTACATGATCTGGAAAGTATACTTAACATATCTACAAATTTGATTATTATAAATGACTAACCACTAACCTATGTTTCCTGATTATTCTACAAAGTTTATAATAATAGCTTTCGAAAACTAGAACTTTACCTTACATTTTTAAATGAACTGCATAGGTACAATACCTTAAACGAGAATAGAAACATACATACAATATGTTGTAACAAAAACAACCTTAACTTTTGATCAATATACAAAATCCTTTAAACAAGA
>LZPO01117481.1:36653-54735 GCA_001675575.1 Neotoma lepida
CATAGTGGCTTCCAAACATTTGTGACTCCAGTTCCAGGGGGTCTGAGGTCCTCTTCTGGTCTCGGCAGTCACCAAGCACCCACATGGTACAGATGTATATGGAGTCAAAACACCTATACATGCTACATGTAAAACAAAATGAAAAATAGATAATTATATAAAATGAAGGGTAAAAAAATACAAAAAGAATATTGTTTTTTCTTACTNTTTGTTGGATTCCACTTTCTACTTCTCACAACGATTTCTTACCCTGTGCCAGATTCCTGGATTTTATTCTCTTCTTGTTTTTCCCTTTTCAGTAAACANTGCTTGTAACCATCATTCATAAAGCAATGCTTGGCTTTATTAACAAGGATACATTGTCCCTCTTCCAAATATAGCACACAAAGCATCTCTCTGTTTTGGCTTGACAAACTAAGGTTTTATTTGTGTAGCTTTTGGNAAAACAAACATAATTTCAGCAATGGCATAGGTGTCTGTTGAAGTGTCAAGTCCACTGCAGAAGAGGCAGCTTGTTAAATCTCCCCAGAGAGGCTACCAACACAGTTCATCGAGTTCTAAGAGCTCATGGGAGGATAAGGGGCTGTTTGCAGAGGAGGTGAGAGGAAAGGAACATGTTTGTGGAGCTGATGAAGCACAGACCCCTCCAAATGTTTGCCAGCAGGACATTTGGTTGGATGGAGTAAGCTGTAGGGTCAATGGAGCNCTGGAACCCAGACAGGAGAAAATGTGTAGTGGCTGAGATTAAGGGGAAGGTGTANTAAATGAAAGACTTCTCATAGAGGAATGGCAGTTGTTTATCCACGTTAACAAACAGGCTTGATTTGTATGAGATATACCAAGAGCTAAATAGCTCAGCAAATCAGAGGGCTGTATTGAGCCCTGACTCTTACAATTACCTTCCCCACTGTCGTCCATACAATCCCATAAAATAGCAGTTGTGACATTATTTTTCTAAATCAAGGTTTTTGTTATGTAGCCGAGAAAGTCTTCCCAGAGTAGATCAGGGTGGACTTGAACTCATAATCCTCCTGCCTCAGCCTTTTGAGTACTAAGGATAGAGATGGCCATCCTATCCCTAATTAGTTTCAATCTTTCTAATGCTACCCTAAATATCCATTCATTCAATGTTTTCTGTGTACCAGATATCTAAAGCAAACTGAGATTCTGTGATCCCATGGGATAGATTTGCCCTAAATATACGGAATTCCATCTTTGCNTTGCTGGGGCTATGGCTTCTCACATATTTTGTTCTCCGTGGTCACAAGGTCTGTTCTTTATGTTGCAGAACTGCTGTTGCCCTCTTTGTACTGGTAGATCCTTTATTTTCATGGTTGGGCCATTTTAATTTAGCAGCATAAATTTGAACCATGATTTTGAGATTCTCAAAAACTAAATTTCTTCCTGGGACCTACACAGAGATTTAAGTGTTTATCAAGGTCTGACCGGGTAGCTCAGCAGGGTAAGTGCTTGCNCTCTAGCTTGATTGTTCCCCAGTATCCCATGGAAAAAGAACTAGTTGTGGGGTTGTGTATCTGCTATCTGAACACTAGGGAGGCTGAGAAAGAGGGATCCCAGAAGCTTAGTAACCAGCCAACGTAGCTGAATCAGTGAACCCTACNTCCTGTGAGAGATCCCTGTCAAAAATGCAAAGCGAGAGTGCCTCTTCCTGGAGAAAGACACTAAAGGTTGACTCTGGTCTTCACATGCGTGTGTACTAACATGTTCACCTCCCCGGGCTGTATCTGCATACATGCATGCATATGTGCATATAAACATATGCACACANAAACTCTCCCTCTACCCCTCCCTCTGTCCACTCACTCTCATGTTAATGGGTGACACTTATCAAGGGCCAACTCATCAAAGTCAAAATTATTGTGATTTAAAAATAACTTTTAGAAAGTTGCTCACCCATCTTACATTATATAGCCCACATCCTCATAGCCTAACATAGTTACATCAACAACAAGACACAGTCAAGATACTTTAAAATTAAGACTATTACATGCACTCTTACCTTTTGTCTTCTGCAAGTGAAACAAGTCAGGTTTTTGAAATAATTTTTATATATCTTTTCTATATATCTACATAAATTCAATTTTATAAAAATAATNTAAATTAGTTTACACACCAATGATAATTAGTTTACACATCTATGATAATTTTTCCAGTGTGATATTTGGGTGTTTGATTCCTGTGATAACCCNTCTTTTCCCTCTCTACCTGTAGTTGACATTCTAGCTTATTTAAAATTATTTAAAATTCACTAATTCTACTCAGTAACTCACAAATATTTGTCTTNGAGATTCTAAGCCTGGTCTAGAAGCTTATGTTCAATGACCATAACATCTGTAGTCTACCTACAGGGGCTTAAATTCATTTTCTATTAGAGACTGACCTGCCAGGGGACTTCATCTCTTCATGTCTCATTTTCTCATCTGTAAAGTAAAACTGGCATGCTTCTTGTTGTTGGTGGTATTTTACTATTTTTTGTGGGGGGGGCATCTCCTAGCTCCCAAATAAGTCACTCACAGAGGCTTATTTTTAATTATGAATGCCTAGCCTTACCTTGGCTTAGTTTCTAGCCAGCTTTTCTTAACTTTAAATTATCCCATCTACCTTTTGCCTCTGGGCTTTTCCCATTCTCTTACTTCTATAAATCTTACTCTTACTCCATGACTGGCTGTGTAGCTGGGTGTCTGGCCCCTGGAGTCCTCCTCCTTCTCTGGCTCCTAGATCTTAGCTCCTCCCAGATTTCTCCTTCTATCTATGCNCTCTGCCTGCCAGCCCCACCTATCCTTTCTCCTGCCTTGCTATTGGCCATTCAGTTCTTTATTAGACCATCAGGTGTTTTAGACAGGCACAATAACACAGATTCACAGAGTTAAACAGATGCAACATAAACAAAAGTAACACACCTTAAAATAACATTCCACAAAAGCTTTCCTTCTAACAGGTCATTGAGGAAATGTGAGTTGGTACAGTGAAGTACGTAAGAACACCAGGAGCATTCTAGTGTNCAGGGCAAGGACCTCCTCCCTCCCCCCAGGCCCCATATGTAGTTCCCTTGTGTAGTATTGTAGATTTCAGCCTTGATAGTGGAGTGATAACTCATTAGTGTAACATTTTCTCTATGTTACATATTGGATGCTTTTCCTACATTAAATCAAACAATAATCTCAAGAGGCCATTTTGCTCCCTTCCATAGCTCCCTTCCATAGCTCCATAGTAGAATTTCACACNGTTGCATGTTTTGAGCCTATTCCCTTGCATTCTTCCCAAGGTTGGGTCTGCTACTCATCAGTGTTTTCCCTCAACCCTTCCCTTTTCTGCTTTAATTTAGACAGATTGGGAGACAATCATTTCATTCATCTTCCCTATCCTAGCATTAGTCAATAAACATTGTTTTAAAGATGTAAATGTGTGATATATGAGTGTATCTGTACATGTTCATGTGTGTGCAGGAAGTCATGTGTGTGCAGGAAGTCATGTGTGTTTGGTTTGTGAGAAGGTGCATGTAGAGTATGGAAAACAAGCTGATGTGTCATTCTCCTTGGAGACAAGGTCTGGAGCTCACAGATTAGTCTAGACTGGCTGACCAGGGTGGCCCAGGCATCCTCTGTCTACCTTCCCAGCGTGGGGATGGCAAACACCCACCTCCTTGTCCTGTTTTGTCTCGTGGGTGCTGGGGATTGGACTCAGATTCTCCTACTTCCACGGCTGGCATTTTACCAACTGATCTTTTCCCAGCCTCCAAAATGGTTTCTTTCAGTTTTAATATTATTNCTTGGTCTCCACTACACGTGTCTTCTTGTGTGAATCACAGGATTAACAGCAAATACATTTTTAGAAGAGAATTTATTTTTTCCAGTAAACAATTTTCAGCAAGAATAAACACTGATGTTTGGTTTCCTGAATGAAGAATGTTCTTCTATGAACATGAGGCAGCAGCACACTGAGTTTCTCCTTTTGCCCTTCATTTTCTGACTGCTTAACAGGACTCTTGAGCACAATGAGATTTTATTTGTGTCTATGTTCTTATCTAGATTTTAAACTGCTTTGATTATAGTATAAAGTATATTGTTCATGATATTTTAAATTTTTTATTACATTTATTTCTTTGTGGTGGATGAGAAGGTGCACCTGCCATACTTGCAATCAAATACAATAAAAAAAAACATATAGCACAGTACCACCAATCTTTAAAATACTTCTTCTTAGGAAATACAGGCACTTTTACTTAAGATTTTTCATAAATACTTCAATAGTTTTCATTGTGTCATTTAGCCTGTTCTCCTAATTTTTTGCTCATCATATGATAAAGTATTGAAAGTTATTTGGAAAAGTAAAATCCTGAACTTGCAGGTTCAAATCCTGACCTCATCAGGGGAATCTCTCCTCCAGTTTCTTTTCAGCATTTATTGTTTTGAGAGCATTCCTTACACACTTTAAGCAATTGTTTTCTTGATGTACCATAATTATCTTTGTGTTTTGTTTGGTATATGGCCCTTATGAAATAATAATTTATAAGAAATAATTGCTGGGAAGTCAAAATTGTGCTGTGTGACTTGAAAATGGAATCTAATTCCATATAGTGCACATGGGGTACAGGTTCCTCTACATACACATTTGCTGTAACTCAGCATCTCTACTGCTGTAAGATGTCACAAAGCAAATGTCCTCATAGTGATTGTTGCTAGAACAGTAAATAACTAGTCACCTCCCACTCATGAGAAGGATGCTATGTCCATTTTATATGTCAATTTGACATTAGATGTGAATATTTTTGAGAGACAGATAAAAACAGTGGCCTGGCATCATCTAAGAAAGACCTCAGGAAAGAAACAAAAATTGAGATTTAGGAAACAGTGGCACTGATTTCAGTAACTTGTGTGAAGTCTTCTCAAAGCAGCCTAGACATGTTGAGAAGATGCAAAGCCTTTGGGGACAGCCACATCAATTCCTCACTCTGCCTTGCTACTGGGATGGCTGTTTCCTTCCCCCAAAGGTCTACTGTCTCCCAAGTGTATTTGTTCCTGTGAAAGCTTTACTGAGAAACAGGCACATGAAATCTGTAGGGATTTACTTTACAGAAAGGAGAACAGCTTGGCATGGGACGCTGCAGTACTAATTACATATATTGAGCCCTCTTCACTCCTCATCCATCCCCAGACATACACTCTCCCTTTTCTTCCCTCTATTCTGGAAAATGGCTTTGCTGCTAAATTTCTTACAAACTCAATAAAGTGAACGCGATGTTAATCTGAACACATCTTGAGTGCTCCTAACTAGGACAATAAAGAACTAATTGTCTGTGCTTCCTTATAAAATATTTTTCTCTGAGATTTATTTTAACCTATGCTAGAGATCAAACCCAGGGCCTTCTGCACACTAAGCAGGCACTCTGCCAGAGCCACACCCCAGCCCAGGTTTTAGTTTTGAAAAATGTTCACNTGTTGGATGCATGTGCCTTCCCTTTGATGCTGGTTAGCAGTGAACCTGCAGCAGGTGTGCTTTCTCCCGGTATTTTTGGCTTACCTCTGAAACAGCATGTGAATTGTCATTTGACTAGATAGCATTGACTATAGCATTGACTATGTTGGGTCATCTGTGACAGATTAATTTTGTTTTATTCTTTCGAACCCCTATTTTTTTTATGTGTGTAATGTTCCCCCCTGCCTAGACCTGGTTAACCGTTTCTGCGAGCAGGTCCTCAGTTTTTTACTTTGTCCCTACTTTCCTGTCCTAGCCCCATCTTCCCCCGGTGTCGACTCCGTCCCCTTGCAGCGCACAGGCAGCCAGCATGGGCCACAGAATGCCGCCGCAGCCACCTTCCAGAGGGCCAGCTANGCTGCTGGCCCAGCCTCCAACTACGCAGACCCTTACCGACAGCTGCAGTATTGTCCCTCCGTTGACTCTCCGTACAGCAAATCTGGCCCTGCCCTCCCACCCGAAGGCACCTTGGCCAGGTCCCCATCCATTGACAGCATTCAGAAAGACCCCAGGTGGGTAAAACCATATTTATTTACTCTGAGGTGTATAAAAAGGTTTTATAACCCAGTCTCCTCTTGGCGCTCTCTGTAATGTGACATCACCTTTGCCTTCGTGTTATTGGCTGAGAATGAAAAGGGTGANTTTTCTTGGGTTTTACAATTTTTGTTTGATATGAAATGTGGACACATAGGGTGGACCCTTAATATCTCCTATGGGTCAACACCCAGAAATAAAACATAAAGAACTATTATAAGAACAACTTTGGGTGCTTATGGGTATAGCCATCTGATTTGATCTGGAGGGGTCTTCATGAAGTGGGAGCAGAGGCAGGAGCTGGGCAGAGGTCTCATCTAGGTCTCATCTGACCTTCAGTGTCATTGTCCACATGTGCTAATACTGCCTGAGAAGAAAAATTCATTGCCAACCTCTGTCTTTCTGTTTATCAGAATATAAAGATTCCCCCCCCAAAAAATTATTCTCAAATATGAGAAATGAGAAATGAGTTGTTTGGGGATTGGTAAGAACTTGGCTGTGGATTGTTGGAGATAGAATTTGGTAAAGTGTGTTTCTCTTTTACCTTCTTGTTTCCAGCAGCAGCAGGGGTTTTCATGATCCTCTGCTTCTGAAGTTGGGAATGACTCCTTGTGGGTTTATGTAGATTCAGTCCTGTGTGCACATATAGAGATGTGTATGCTCTCACACACATAAATGTATACGTACATATACACAGACATATAGGTAACCTGCCCCTGTGAACATTCTAGATAGGCTGAGATGCCAGTATTTCTGTAGGGGCTGGGCTTGAGTGTGATGATACATTTGAAATTCATCTCCAGGCATTTCCCTGCCAGNGCACACCGCTTCTTATGTACTGTGTCGAGAATTTGCATGGTTTCTCTTACAAAGAGAAATTGCTTCTTCAGACATGAAAGGCGAATGGAATCATTTCATAGTGTGCTTCCAGATAGCTGCCTCAATACAAACGAAACCCACATGGAGGGCCCTCGCTAAGTGTTGTGTTTGGTGCAGACTGCATTGTATCGTTGAATTGTACTAAAGGCTCTGTTCTGACTGCAGGAGGTTGAAAGGCTAGCTCATCCACAGAGCTCAGTGCTGGTCTCTGGGTTTCAAGCTTTCACAGCAGTCAAAAGTCTTTGAACTGAACCCCCCCCCNTTNNNTTTTTAAAGCATGCATGGTTAGGACATTCTTTAGAAGATATTTTTATCACCCTTTATTTGGAAATATTTTATTCTTAACAGCAAAGTAAAAATATATGGAAATAAAACATTACTGGAAGCCGAAGAGATGCTCATATAGAACTCTGTATCAGACTGGGCATTGTTTGACTTTCACATTGTGTGTTTAACTTGAGGATATGCACGTGTGTTATGTTGGATATTATGTGTTCTAGACTTCCTTCTGTTGCTGTAATAAAACACTGACCAAAAAGAGCTTGTAGAGGAAAGGGCTAATTTGCTTATGCTTTCCAGCCATAATACATCACTGGGGGCGTCAAGGCAGGAAGCCAAGGAGGAGCTTGAAGCAGAAACCATGGAGGAAGGCTGATTCCTGGCTCTCTCCTTCTTCACAGGCTAGAGCTTGGGTAGCTTCATTACACCACACAGAACCACTCGCCTAGGGATGGTGCCACCCACTGTGGGATAGGCCTTTCCACAACAATTATTAATCTGGACAAATCCCACACAGACATGCCCACAGATCAATCTGATAAAAACAGTTACTCACTTTTGTCCCTTTTATTCAGATAGACTTTTAGTCGAAGTAGGTGTTGCTCTATAGTCATGGCTGTCTCCTAATGCACTATGTATTCTAAGTTTGCCTCAACCTTATGGTCCTCCTGCCTCAGCCTCCTAAGGGCAAAGATTAGAGGCATCAGCTATCTCATGAGAATAAGATTATATCTGCAATAAAAAGGCTTTAAACGTTTATGTTAAGGAATTTGGCTTAATAAGAGACTAAATTTGTTTCTCTGGATGCAGTCTAGCTTCTGTGTTTTATACTGTATGTTAAAGGCACTTTATTTTATGAAATGGAATATCCTTTTCTATATTCCTGTNACTTTCATAGGTTTGTTTCTTTCTGTCTATTGTCATAGCTTTTACCTTTTCAAGTTATGGGTTGTGTTATTTATATTTATTGAGTGCCTGCTATATACCAAAGAGAGAAACACCAGTAAGAAATGGTAGAAAGACTAAGAGAATATTGGCCACCAATCTTTAGTATGTGTTAAATTTATATGCAAATTAGTGCTGTGGATTATAAGTTCACCTTTATTTTCAAGAACACTAGATGCTGGCCTTAAAGATGTGTGTAAATTCTGAAAATTCCAGCATGCTAAGCACAGATGTACAGACAGAAAAATAAGGAATCCTAGCACGGACCAGAAAAGAATGTTTTGTCCTAATATAAAAGACAAAAAAACCCAATAATATCTGGAATGAAGAATAAAATACAGTAGTGCCTTTTTGCAGAGTGTCTTTAAAACTCTTATTATTCTTGTTATGGATTCAAAAACNGTGTGACTCCAAGTCCAAAGTATTGACTTTTAAAAGACATTTTCTATTTCTTTCAAATGATAATTTTTGGTTGTTTCCAGGCGCATACTAGAACTAAGCGTGCTAGAACAAAGATATCTAACTTTTAGGACTCAAGAGTATTTACCCTGTCATTAGAAGCTGTTGACTGGAATCTCTTGGGCCTCTTGACCCCTTTTACGCTTCTGTGTGTAGTGTTCATTTGACTAGAAGGAATGTCTAGTTTGCTGTCTACCACCCAGTGAGCCAAGGATAGCTACAGGTGCTGTCCAACACACAAGCCCACACACCTACTGGTGACATGATGAGATGATTTTGTGTTGTGTTNTGTTTTGTTTTGTTTTGCATGTGCTAGCACGAGTAGTTTTGTTCCTTCTGAGTCTTGTATGGCTCTTTCAGAGGTGTGGAGGGTAGTTTTGGGTGGCTGTGTGGCAGCAGGGAGAAGGAGGAAGTAGTTCAAGTGGCTCTAGTACCACACAGCGATCGTGAGTTATGTGGTTTCTGTGACAGTCAATCAGTTTTTCCTGTGTCTACCCCTTGGATCTTAACAGAGACCAATTTCTTTTTCATTAAGGAGTTACAGAGTATTATTCGGTAAGATGTTTCCAAGCAAATATTGACTTTTAACATAAGAATTTGAAGTCAAGGGAGTCTTATTCACTCTCTGGACTGAAGCCNCAGAGGCTCCCTAACACTTTGAGTTACTTCCAGCCTTGGGGTGAGGAGGGACTGTTCCCGGGGGCTTGGAATTTCCTTAGTGACAGTAGTGGGCTCAGTCACACAGATTCTGGGAAAATGTTGGTGTTTTCTGCTTTTAACCCTTTTAGACTCTATCAAATGTACAAAAAACTTTCATCTAAAGAGATGGTAGCATCCAGTTTCCTTTATAAAGTCAGGAATCCTGGGGAAAATGAGGTTTTTATACATACAAAATTCACTTCACAGCCACATTTGCTGAAGGTTTGTTTTTTTAATATAATTATGTATTATTTTCTGTAAGATGTGAACCTTCTGACTATGGAAAATGACCGATAAATACTTTGTATATGAGACCAAATATTGAATTGTTTCTATGTATATGTTAAATATACATGATTAGATATGCTTATGGATAAGTTAAATATATCTGTAAGTCATAGTAGTCTTATTATTTTAGAAGTTAAATAATGAAACAGCAAGAAACATAAATAAAGACAGATGTACCGGTATCTGCTGGAGGTACTATAAGTGGTCTAATGCATTAAAGAGCAGAAGTTATGTTTAGAACTTTGGTGATATAATGTACAAATCAGAACAGTTGTAGCAGCTTTTAGTGAGTTTGGTTAACCTGTTTTCTAGGCTGTTGAAATTGATGCACACTATTTCAAAGAAAAATTTCAAATGTGCGCGCTCTCTCGCTCTCTCTCTCTTTCTCTCTCTCTCTCTCTCTCTCTCTCTCTCTCTCTCCTCTCTCTCTCTCTCTCTCTCTCTCTGTGTGTGTGTGTGTGTGTGTGTGTATAAAATGTTGGTGCACATATGTGGGGATGCACATGCCAGTGTTCACACAGTGGCCAGAGGAGGACACTAGGTGTCCTGACCTGCTGTGTCATTTCCATCTTATTCCCCTGAGACAGGATCCTGAACTAAAGTTGGATCTGGGCAGATGGCCAGCAACTTCCAGCAGTCCTTCTGTGTCTACCCCTATAGGGCTGGACTTATAGACATTTGCGAGTCCACACGTGGCTTTTTATGTGGGTTTTGGAAATTACAACATAGGTCCTCATGCTTGTGTAGCAAGTCTTCGTATCAGCCCAACTGTCTCTCCAGTGCCAAAAAAATCTCATTTANAAATACAATTTGCAGTAAGTCTCTCCTTTTTGTTTTTGTTTTTTACCACAACAGGGAAATGCACACAGTAGCATGTTTTAAATGAAGACATTGAGTCCAAATCAGCACCTGCATTTTCAATTGGCTCTAGTATATTCCTATTCCTTAGAGTTGTTTTAAGTTAAAATACTTATCAATAATATAAAAGTAAGTACTTTTAGGAAAATATATACTTATGACTACTATATTTTATTTGCTATTTATATATTATGAAACTTATTGTATTTGAGACATCATATTGTCTCACAAAATAATATTGCTTATCCATATTTTATCAATGGGTAAACTTCAGTAAAGAATATTTTCAAATGTTTTTCTCATTATTTGTCAATGTGTATCACATACATAATATATGTATTAAATGAATATTCAGAGAGAAAGTAATTTTAAAATGCTTCTGGAAAGGTGGAAATTAGAATGGTTTTTAAATCTTAATGCTTAAACTCTAGTACTCTGTAATTTAGATTATTATCTGGCTNAAGTCATTGCGGGGATGTTTGCAAAGTATGTATAACATTCCCAAAGTCTACTTCTCTTGGGCTATGAATCTCTGCAGATCGTAATATTCATTTCCAACATCCAGATATCACTCACTTAATTGGACCTTCCAAGTTTGAAAATCACTATTCATTTCAATGAGTGTAGCCCCCCCATGCCTTCTCTTCCCTACCCAGTCCCTGTAGCTAGTCACTCAAATTGAACCATTTTACAGAGTTGTTGTGGAATGAGCCAGACACAATGATATTNATGATACTGGCATTTACTGTTTTGTAGTTTTTATTTTGGAGAGGTCTCATGTAACTCACAATACCCTCAAGCCTGATATATAGCTATGGTTAACCTTGAACTTCTCCTTATCCTGCCTGCTCTGCTCCAGTACTGAGATTACAGGTGGCTGCCACAGTACCATGTTTTAAAAAATGCAGAGTCAAGCCCAGGGCTTCGTGTGAGTAGACCAGCACTCCACCAGCAGATCCCCATCCCCAGCCCTCCATACTAACATGTTGAAACAAAGTCCATGTCTCTTGTAGGTTCATTCTCTGGTCTTGTCTCTTACCTTTGAGATTATAGGAGAATATGATGGTTCCTCTTCAAAAAACCGTTTCTTTACCCTCTCCTACCCATAATGGCCATGCCCTCTGTCCCTTGTCAAGCTGCCACTGCGCTTTCACTGTCCTGTCTGACTTTCTCATCTGCTCTACACCTCACCATTATTTGTAGAAATGGAATTAAGGTTACTTTGGACCACCTACATTTATTGTGGTTTTACCTGTTGGTTAAATGAAAATGATTTTCATAAGTGACAACCATGACAATTAAAATTAGTTAATAATATGGTTCATGTCTGGTGTTGAACATTTTATATCCATTATTTAAGGTGATCATTCCATGATCTCTATGGGATGACTCCCTCTTTAATTACCAGTTAACACTCATGTTAAAGATGTTCTTGGTTATGACTGTCTCTCTTTCATCATCTTTAACCATATAATACCATACATTCTGCAGATCCTGCTTCAATATAAACCTGGTGTGATATAAACATCAGCAATGACTCTTCATTGTACTTCTTAGAAATGTGGTTATTTATCCTCCAAGTAGTCTGAGGACAGGACTGAAGTGGCTGGAAGCTTCAGAGTTCTCACGTATTCATTTGTGATCCCTCTGCTATTGGATGGGACCATTGGATTTATCATCTGCCAACTGTGTATGTGATGAGTTTTCCTGATAAGATAATTAATGTGGGGGAACTTATTGACTGTTGTCTTGAGTTAAGAGAAAGATAATGTGCTCCTGGAACAGAACAAGAGTAGATAGGGCTGGCTTTAGGTAGAAATGATAAAGGAGATCTCTGAAATGATACTTCCTATCATCCTGCCTTGTTAATCCATCACAAGTGATGATGTGAAATCCTTGCTGTCTACCATGTACAACCAGTACTGATGTGTAACTTGATGTCATAAGTCACTCTTGTTTACCATCTTGCATTGAACAATTAATTGCCCTCAAAAATGGAGCACTCAAAATATGTGGTGTTGCCAGACAGGTGGTAGCTGACTGTCAGTTGTTAACCAGTCACAGTTAATTACCATTACCTCTTGAAAAGTTTTGCAGCAAATTGAGGTCATTAATTTAGAGATTCTGACATTGGCAGAAAGAAGATTAGCATTTCAAAGTCAGAAGAACAATACGTTTAGCATGAAGTTCCACTATGCGTGACATAATTTGACAAGTCCAGTAACTGAAGATCTTCCGTCTCCTGAAGATCATCCCCAACCACTTGAAGGGGCTTGCTGCAGTATGTATGTTATCAGATAGTAAAGGCGTTAGGAAGACAAAAAAAAGAGGAAGAGGGGGACAAGAGTGAGAAAAGGCATCAGGTGGAGCTATGGAGCACAATTACATAAATGAAGCATGTTGGTGGCCGAGAGGAAAGAACACCCACACATCTTTGTTGTATTACGTTCTTGGTTTTGTAAGACATTTCCATATTTACTTTGTTCTTTTATTATGTCTGTTGTTTAAACTTCCATGTTGGAGCTTGTCACCTGAGCCCCTACCTTGAGAGTGCCTTAGAGATAGGACACCATACTGACAAAGTTCACGCTGTGATAACTGGGTCATTTGCAAGAAGCCCTGAATTCCATCTCAGTCTGNCACAAGCAGCTGCAGTGTGCTAAAGGGTGCTATGTTAGGAGTAGGTCTTCTGACTTTCAAAGTTAGCTCAGTGGGTCACAGTATTTTTTGACTCCATACATCAGTTTCTTTTTGAAAGCTTTATGGGTACCCACAGAGAGTGGCCACTCCTTTACCTCGCACAGAAGCATCCCCAATCACTTAAGACATGGGGAAGAGAGACATGAAATAACTTTGAATGTAGGACAGGTGTTTCAGTGGAATAAAAGTAGACTTATGAGAAAAAAAAATCAAAGTTTGTTAAAGATAGATGTTTGGAAACCACTGACTTAAAAGTCACAGTGAGGGAGCAATCACTCCTGAACAAGGGAGTGATATATAACTAGTTTAAGGCACTCATATATATCCACTCCTGTGAGTATGAAAAAAGTCACCGTGGCCATTTATTTGCTTGACCTACATAGAGCTGTTTGAGTATTCTTGATGAATAAGTGAGTAGAAGTNGAGTATTTCTTCTAAATACAGATTATGCTCTCCCTAAAAGTGATAATATTTATTTTTAATAATTTATTTTACAAAAAAANTACCAATATCTACCATGCCATATAAAATTAACAGTAATGAAGTTTGAGGTAACAGGCATCCCACATGTCTCCCAGTAGTACTGCCTTCTGTTGTTTATATCTTGTGTCATCCCTGTCCATGTTGAGTTTGAGTGGGCCTGTGTGCATGGCAGAATAATGCATAGGGGATATTTGTGAGTTGGGAAGGCAGAAAGCAAGTCAGAATTCTAGGGATGTCTAAGCAGCGCTCTGCGCCAAGTTTGAAGGTACACTTCCCTCTGCCAATTGAGTCTTTGGATCTTCCAGCTTAGATCTTAGAAGTGGTGGAACAGAGATAATCATCTCTGATGATCCTTGTCCTAGGTTCCTGTGCAAAGACACCATGAGGTAATAACAAATATGGTTGCTGTTTTCAGTCATTGAGTTGTAGGATGAGTTGTTAAACTGAACCTGAGTGATCTTCCCAACAAACCATCAAGCTTTCCTTTCAGTGTCTCCTCTGAAACTCTTTACCCCTTTGCTTATTAAAAGAGGAATAGTCAAGAAGTTGGCACAACTGGCATGTTCACCAACACATGAATGGATAAACAAAGTACAGAGTATGCACATAATATTCATTATTGATATGGAATGAAGTATAGATGTGTTATAACATGGATGAACCTTGGAGACATTCTTAGTGACATAAGCCACGTATAGGATGGCTGAGTGTCCTGTAGAATATCATGAGGCAGTAAGAGTATCAAATTCACAGAACTATAAGGTAGAATAGAGGCTACTAGGGGGTGTGGGAGAATGGGTAGTTGATGGTTAGTGACCGTCAAGCTTTATCTTTAGCATGAGGATTTACTAGAATTGTATTGTGAAGGGTTTTGCACAGAGTTTGTGAATGTGCTTAATAGCACTAGCTTTGAAATAGCTAGAATCTTAAAATTTCTGTATATTTTATAACAACAAAAATGTAATCGAGGGGGCTGGTAGGATATGTCTCAGCGAGTAAAGTTCTTACTGTACAGTCATGAGAACCTAAGCTCTTATCCCCAAAACCTCTGCATAAAACTAGATGTAGTGGAATGTCCTGGCACTGGGAAGACAGACAGAAGGATTCCTGGGGCTTGCTGACCAACCAGCCTAGCTGAATTTGTGAGTTCCAGGTTCAGTGAGAGACTTTATCCCAAAAGAATTTAGGTAAACAACTAGAGAGTTGACTCAGTGGTTAAGAGTGCTCAGGGCTCTTCCTGATGATCCAAGCTCAGTTTCTGGCACCTCCATCAGGCAGCTCACAATCCCCTTTAACTCCAGTTCTAAGAGATCTAATGTCCACTGGTGTACATGGGCACTTGCTCTCACATGGTGCACATAAAGTCATACAGATACACACACACACACACACACACACACACACACACACACACACACAGGATAATAGCCAGCAAAATGCTGTCCAGCACTACTTTTTTATAGGTAGAAGCCTACACAGAAGCAGGAAAAGGAAGCCAGGGAGAGAAAGGATGAATGAGTCATGCTTGTGGGTCCTAGCTATGGCTATTTTTTAAGCTGTGCCTTCTANTACCTTGTAGGAAATGGTAAAAGTCACTTCTGTGGAGGTTACCACAGCATTTTTGCTTTGTACTACTCCTCAAAAGGGCTACTAAATTCTATAAATATATTATAATAATATATTATCTAATTATAATAACTATAATACCATGTTAAAGAATGAATGTAAAATAGCCTTTCAAATGAGATGCCATATTATTCTACAGAACAAAAACATTTATTCATACNNCTTAAGAATTAGCATCTTTATGNTGATCAATTTTAGATATTTTATTCTTTTACTCAGCAAATANGTATTNAGCAAGCTGTCAGGCACTGTTTTGGATACTGAAAAACATTTGCNTCAGTTAAANTAAGTGAAAATAGTGACTAGGAAATAGTCATGCTTAAAATCATATAAACTTTAAATNGAATGTAAATGAANACTTACCTTTTATATTTATATTTAAAATTACCCTTAGTAACTGCTTATGCCAACCNTCACATACTTCTGCCTAATAACCCCAGTCCTTCTCATACTGCCTGTTTGCTTNAGAGNCATAGTGCCATCTCATGATTTCGACCTCAGTTGATGTCCCCTCACCCCAAGGACANTGCCCCAAATCACCANGCTTTCAACCAATACAAGGAATCTGATAGAAAAGCATCCTGTTCTCCCAAGAGCCTCTCTCTCTGTCTCTTCACAAAGACGCTGCTGTGTTTCAAGCCAGGTCTGATTATACTAGAAAATTACTCTCTACGGTAAATGAAGTTGACAACAGCAAGGTACTTCTGACATTGAAGGGTAATGCCCAGGCATCTTTAGATATGGTGATGTATTTCTGCCNGGGCCTCGTAATGTGCTCATTGTCCTCTGTTTTGAGGGTGACTGAAACATTAACAGATTTAAATTTGCCATAAGTCAGATTGAAAATAACAGAAAATGGCAGCTTTAATATTGTGAATGGAGCTTTAATAGCACAAACATTGTGTGTCTTTGAAGCAATGTTTAAATACCTTTGTGGATATGTGCACACAAATATCCACAGACACTTAAACATATTCAGATGCATATACACAAACATATACCACACACACACACACATACATACACACACACACATACACACACACACATACACACACACACACACACATACACACACACACACACACACATACACACACTGGATCTTCCTTTGTATAGCTGCTTTACAACTAACCCTAACCCCAAGGATGAGACACCAAATCATCACAAAGAATGCATTTTCATTCTTCAAAGGCAATGCAGTTGNAGTTTGATTACTGACATCATTGGCTTCCTAAACATGGAGGTGAGCTGAGCAGTGTGGAAGAATCTCTCCGGCCCCTGGGCCTGGGCAGTGCATCTGCCATTCTGGCCCATGCTCCAGGCTGAAGCGCCTGTGTGTAATGTGTGCCACATTAGCTCATTCTGCACAGNGAACACTTACCAGTGGCAGGGAGTGAGAATGCACTGTGGCAAGCTCAGTCAATAGGAGCCTGTTGTAAGTTTCCAGAGAGGTATGAAAGAGACAGGAAATGGCCTGAACAGCCTCAGCCAGGAGGGCCTCATTGAAAACCAGTTCACAGGCTTGGGTACAATAGAAGCTTTTGGAGCCTGGGCAGGAACTCGAGAATGGCTCTGTGGGTGGAATGAGCCTGCTCTGGGCCTTACTGCAGTCTGTGCTGAGAGGTCTAGGCCCCTCGGCACCTTCTCTGTCACTTTGCTACTCATTCTCACCTCCCACTCTTTTCCTTATTGTCTCAGCTTTGCTCACGAGGCTGTTATGGCAAAGATTAGGCTCTGCCTTAGGCCTCTACTCCTTCTTCTATGTGCCAAACTCTCCAGCACCTGGAATTCCACCTTGCTCAAGAGAGGTGTTATGGACTCGGTACCATCCTCCANATTCCTGTGATGAAGTCTTAACTCCTAGACTCACATTATGTAGAAACAGAGTCTCCAAGAGAGTGCCTAAGGTAAATTGGGATCACTGGGCTAAGGCTCTGATCCCATAGGACTGATGAGAAAGACTGTATGAAGACAATGGGAATCNAGCCATGTGAAAATTGAGGGGGGAGGCCTCAGAATAAAGAAAATAGGCTAGCACCTTGACCCTGGGTTCCAGCCTCCAGAGCTGTGAGAAAATGAACATTATGTTGTGAATGGCGCACAGTCTGTAGTATTTTCTTGCCGCAGTCCTAGCTGGGTTTAGCACCTTCAGTGAGCAGCCATGACAGTGCCTAACTAGACTAATTCAGAGATTGTATCATCTTCCAGCTGCTTAGCAGAGTTGCCCCTGGGCCATGTGAATCCCAAAGCTGTGATAGGATTCTGTAGGAATCTACAGAGCTGTGTCCTCAAGGAGTAAGGTTGAATGGAGCTGTGATTGTGACAACTTCTCTGAGGAGGCCAAAGGGAGGCTGGTCTAGCTGCCCAACATTTTGTTCATATAGATATGGCTTTTCTGAAGATTAATGTGGCATAGAGCTTATGGTATGATGTGCAAGTCAAAATAGAGCCGTTTATCAGCTCTAAAAAATTTGGAAATGAATATATAGGTTCTGTAAAATGAGATTTGAAAATGGAGATATCTCTCTCTCTCTCTCTCTCTCTCTCTCGTGTGTGTGTGTGTGTGTGTGTGTGTGTGTGTGTGTAAATGATCCAGATACATGTACATGCCCAGTTACAGAAGTCAACTGATTTCTATAAATTAATCATCATTTCATCACTTAAGATTTGAAATCACTGAAAAACTGTTCACTCCACCATATTTTGAATTTTGCAGAAAACATATTTTACTCAAACAAAGGAGCTCTAGAGTGAGAGAAACTTAGTAGCATCTAGAGGCTTGCTTGTGTGAGCCTAAGCCTGGCTGCTGGCTGGAAATTTAGAATCCCAGGCC
>LZPO01117482.1:14343-35419 GCA_001675575.1 Neotoma lepida
TACCAATCCATGATCATGGGAGAGATTTTCATCTTCTGATATTTTTTTCTGGTATAAGATTATTTATTGCCTGTATTTCTTTTTTTTATTAAAAGATTTTCTATTTATTTTACATACCAACCACAGAACCCCTTCTCCTCCCTCCTTCTGCTCCCCAGCCTTCCCCCTTAACCCACCACCCCATTCCCACCTCCTCCAAAGCAAGTTCTCCCATGGAGAGTCCCCAGAGCCTGGTACATTCAGTTGAGGCAGGTCCAAGACTCTCCTCTCTGTGCCAAGGCTGTGACCAGTGTCCCACCATAGGCACTGGGCTCTAAAAAACCAGCTCATGCACCAGGGATGGACTCTGATCCCATTGCCTGGGGCCCCCCTAAACAGTTCAAGATAAACCACTGTCTCAAGTATCCAGAGGGCCCAGTCCAGCACCATGGGGGCTCTACTGCTATTGGTCCATAGTTCATGCGTTTCTACTAGTTTGGCTGGCCGTCTCAGTACATATTCCCATCCATCATTATCTCCATGTCCCTTGCTCATATAATCTTTCCTCTCTCATAACACCTGANCTCCTGGAGCTTGGCCTGGCTCCTGATTGTGAATCTCTTCATCTGCTTCCATCTGTCTCTGGATGAGGGCTCATGGGGGCTCCTCGAGAGTTCATGCATCTCCACTAGTTTGGCTAGCCATCTTTGTACACCATCCTATCATGATCCCATTGTTCCTTGCTCATAAAAGGCTCCCTCTCTCCCATGGATTGGGCTCCTGGAGNTCGGCCTACTGCCTGGCTGTGGATCTCTGCATCTGCCTCCATCAGTCTTTGGATGAGTTATTGCCTGTATTTTCACAGGTGTAGTTAACTTCCTTGGGTTGGAGTTTTCCTTCTAATACGTTCTGTAGGGCTAGATTTGTGCATAAATACTTTTCAAATTTAACCATCATAGAATATCTTGTTTTCGCCCTCTATAGTGATTGAAAGTTTTGCTGGGTATGTAATCTGTGGTCTCTTAGAGTCTGCAGGACATCTGTCCAGGCCCTTTTGACTTTTAGAGTCTCCATTGAGAAGTTAGGTATAATTCTAATAGATCTGACTTTATATCTTACTTGACGTTTTTCCTTTGCAGTATTTAATATTCTTTTTTTCTGTGTGTTTACTTTTTTGATTATTATATAGTGAGGGAACTTTGTTTTCTGATCCAATCTGTTTGGTGTTCCATAAGCTTCTTGTACCTTTATTTATTTATTTATTTTTCATCACAGTTGAAGAAGCTTTGATATTCTTCTTTTGTCTTTTTTTTTGACTTAGTCTTATTTTTTATTTATTTATTTTATTTTATTTTTTTCCAGATTTTTTTTTATTAAAAAGATCTTCCACTCCTTTTACATACCAACCTCAGATCCCCCTCTCCTCCCTCCTTCTGCCCCACCAAAAGCTTCTTGTACCTTTATAGTCTTTCCAAATCCCTTTTCATGATGTCTCCCANAGCGTCNAGAGCAAAATTGTGTCATATCCATTGTGGTTGTGGTTCTCAAGAGATCAGCTGTTCTCTGTATTATGACCAATTATAGTTTTCTTTAATAATCTCCTTATTTTGGAGGCAAAGAGATGTTTCTTTGATGAAGGGTGAGAGATAAATAAGAGTAAGTATTTAGAATGCAGTTTTAGTTTATGCTGGTTTAGTAAAGTGTAGGTTGTCTTCTAAGATCCATGACCTCATGAGCCCCTAGTTGTTTGGTAGGTTTCCATCACGAGGTATGATTTTTCTGTATGTTGAGTAAGCCATAAATCCAATTAGGCAGTTTTTGGATACTATAGTGAAGTAGAAGACACTTAATGTTCAATAAGGGCAAACCTCCTCATTCTGATTACAAATCACCTTCCTGTGCATCAGTGTGTTCCATCATTTTAAAAAATGGCATGCCAGTTCAGGCATCCTCTCCACTATTGCAAGTAGTCTAAGCTGGGGTCATTNTTGTGGATTCCAGGGAACTTCCCTAGCACCTATTTTCTCCCTATCCCCATGATGTCTCCCTCTATCATGGTATCTCTTTCATTGTTCTCCCACTCCATCCCTGTTGCAGCTCAACCACCCCCATTCCCTTATGTTCTCATTCCCTATCCCATACCATCCATTGCTCCCACCCCTTCAATCCCCAGGTTACTAATGGAGATCTCATCTATTTCCCCTTCCCAGGGTGAACCATGCATCCTTCCTNGGGTCCTCCTTGTTAGTTGGCTTCTCTGGAGCTGTGGGTTGTAGTCTGGCTATCCTTTGCTTTACATCTAGTATCACTTGTGAGTGAGTACATACCATGTTTGTCCTTCTGAGTCTGGGTTACCATCAGATTGGTGAATATCTCAACTGTCATCATAGAGCCTTTCTCCAGTAACTGATGGAAGCAGATTCAGAGATCCATAGCCAAGCACCAGGCAGAACTCCAGGAGTCCAGTCAAAGAGAGAGAAGAGGGATTCTATGAGCAAGGGGCATCAAGATCATGATGGGGATACCTACAGAGACAACCAAACCAAACTAGTGGGAACTCATGAAATTTAGACCAACATGTATGGAGCCTCCAGGGACTGGACTAGGTCCTCTGCATAACCAAGATGGTTCTGTAGCTTTATCTGCTTAAGGGAGCCCCTGTCAGTAGGATCAGGATACGTCCGTGGTGCATAAGCTGGATTTTTGGAGCCCACTAACTATGGTGAGACACCTTGCACAGCATTTAGGCGTTGGGAGAGGCTTGGATCTGCCTCTATTGAATGCACCAGGCTCTGCTGATTCCCCATGGGAGACCTTACCTTCTTGTAGGAGGGAATGAGGGGTGGGTTGGGAAGGAAGGCTGAAGGGGTGGGAGGAGGAAAAAGGGGATCTGTGATTGGTATGGAAAATAAATAAAAAATTTCTTGTAAAAATGATATGCTATTTCTTAAGTATATGGATAATATGTTCAAATAACATTACAGTACTAATTCAATAACCCTTATAATACTATTAAAACCTTAGATTTCAAACAAATTTTAGAAGGCATACTATTTAATTCTGTCTACCTAATGATGATAAAATGCCACATTAAAAGATAGAAAAGATGATGCTTCCTTCCATGTGTCTAGATCATTTTGCTGGCCCTCATTTTTTTCTCATTTTATGTATAGGGGCAAGGAAAATTAGTGCGGACTAACTTCTCATTTGCAGCCAGTGAAGTGAGGCTTTTGAAGAAAAGTAGAACTCAAAGAACAGCACAGAAATGGTATAGAAAATGGGGAAGTGCCAGGTGGTGGTGGCGCACTCTGGAGGCAGAGGTAGGTGGATCTCTGTGAGTTCAAGGCCTGGTCTACAGAGAGAGTTCCAGGATAGGCTCCAAAGCTACACAAAGAAACCCTGTCTCAGACAACAACAACAACAACAAAAACAAAGAAACAAAAAAGAAAATAGGGGAAGAATAAAGCATTGGAAAATAGAGAAGTCTTTTTTGTGTGTTGGGGGGCAGGGAATTCCAAATTCCTGCTGTTCTCTTAGTAATCACACAAAATAGACAGTAAAAGACTGGACTAGATTCAGTCCCTGACCCAGAGGTACAGTTCTCCATTTTCTATTATCAACTCAGCCAGAAAGCTACTCCCCTTGGAGCCATACTTAGCCAAGTCNCTATCTCCTTCCACCCTGCTTAGTTCATAAACACGATACAGACATGAAGGTGCACAGACTCAGCTTGCTCCTCCCAAAGGGCAAACTATTTTTGTACTGCATCAAGCAGAGTGAAGGGGCCCGAAATGGTTGTAGTAAATAAAATAACAATATTAAATCCTGTTTGCAGTCCTGTGAGCGATGGGTAAAGGAAGATAAGAAGTGGAGATGCAGAATCAGAATGGCAGATCTTTAGCCCACTGGCTATAGTAAAGTGAATACATTTTAGAAAGGTGTACTTTGGTGTAGGAAAAGGAGCATGAGTTTGACACTGCGCTTGTATCTTTGCTTCCCAGTCTCATATTTCTTATGGTTTGATTTCTTAGCACAACTGTCTCAAGTTTACTAATCTCAGTTACAAGACATTTCAAATGGACATGGAGTTGTCGAGTCACCATTATTTGCTCTTAATAATTAGTGAGAGTAAACACAACCATGCTCAATTAGCATTCATCTTTTGCCTGCTCATTTTCCATGGTTTTCACTAATACAGTGTTCTCTCTCCACTACCTTCAGCTACACTGACCCTTTTCCATTGCCTTTAGTATGTCCAGTAGCTATGTTAACAGAGAGTGGATGAAATGGGTAAAATAAGTNTAATAGCATTTTAAAAAGCCATTTATCCAAAACTCATCATTTCAACATCATGTAATGAACATGCAGTTATGATAGACATGTTCCATTTCTTGTACACACTTTCTCTTCATTATCCAGTACAGAGTTTACACTTTTGGCATATCTCAGTTTAGAACAGCCATGTCCCTGTTTTGCAGTAGCCATTTGTTGCCAGCTACCACCTCTTCCATAGAAATTTCAAGAAGGATAACTTTATTTCTCTCTGTTTTCTGGACATTTCCCCTGGGCAGCAGTGACCCAAAATAACTTAGGGAACACGCCCATAATATCTTGTTGCCCTTGGACAGAAATGACCCAAAGTGACTTAGGAAACACAACCACAATAGTTTTAAAGTTTTAATCAGTTTGACTATCTTTCTTGGTATTTCAGATTTAAATGTGAAATTGAAAATAAGATTCAACACAATGTAGGACTTGACCTTCAAAGAACATTTTAGTCCTGGTTCAGTGCCTCATTGGTAATTTTAAACACATGCTTTGTTGTTCAGTTAAACATACAAACACACACCCTGGGAAGAGAGTGGACCAGAACAAATTAGAACCCCTGTGCCCTTCACTTTCCTTCCAACAATATTCACAAGTTAGGATGCTACCAGAGTCTGAGGGGCTCTGTGCGGTATGAATGCAGATGTGCCCAAGAGTAAAAGACCCCTGCTCAGTCTACCATAACCTGAACTTGGCAGGCTCACTGAGGCATGGAGGATTATGCAGTTTAAATTGGATGAGAATGGTGATGGCTGTTAGAAAAAAATAACATCAACAGCAATAAAAAATCATAACAAAAATAAAATAAAGACTCCTTTCACTAATCATAAAATAATATNTAATATCAATTCTCTTGCCTAAACCAAAGTTTTCTTAGATTCAAACAACTTTAAGTAAATCTGCTAGTCCTGAGGTTCCATAGCTATTCAAATGTGAAGAGGTGGCATTCAAATTCTAAAAGCATAGAACCTTGAGAAAGGTCTGGATTCCTCTGTTTTTTTCAGGTGCCTTTATATTTGGGTGCAGATCCAGAATCATTTAGTAGTCAGGCAGTGGAGGTCCACTGATCTTATTTAAGGTAGATGACATCTTCCTGGGAGAGAGATGTTTGTGCAATGAATTCTGGACACAGTCAAATAGGACCACCACCCATCAGAGTGATAGTTGTTTGCAGAGAAGAAATGCAGTTTGCATTCCATGGGAGACCCAGAAAGCAGCAGAATATCAACNCAGCTCTACAGGAGCACATTCAANTGGCTTTGAGCTTATGATGAACAGCGTGACAATTTTGGCTTGAAAATCATGAATGCTGCATGCACTTGAAAATGGGTTGGAAAAGAACCTTCCCACCTCTTTCCAGTTTGCAGGCTGCATTTTATAGGATAGTTAGAGGAGAGAGGAACCATCTCTGATTCCAGCTCACTGATCAAGGAACTTTACAATAAGTCTTATCTACAGACTATCAATGTAAAATAGAGTCCCTCTCCCATAGAACCCCTTTATTCTCATCCAANAAGCTTTGAAAAGCAGATGGACATATGGTAGTGCACCCAGAATGATCTCTCAGGGGTTTGATGAAGCAGCCAGAGCTACGTCATTGATGCCATTTCCTAGCTCTCAGGCTAATTTCAGTTTATAGGTAATTTTTAAAAATGCTANTGAAAAATAGAAAAACACATCCTTTTTCAGACGTNAAATGACAACATTTCATATAATAGAGGAACATGTCTCATCTTTGGGCTAGTTGTCACAATCCAGGTTAATGGGCCAAGCAAGAAATATATTCTAGTCACTGACTATATGTTAAATGTCCTAATACCTTCATAGGCCAAAATAAAACAACAAAAAAGATATTTTGACTAGGTATTGGTGAATCTAGATATATTAATTCTCTTCAGTAATTCAGCAGATATACATTGGATGTGTGTGTGTGTGTGTGTGTGTGTGTGTGTGTGTGTGTGTGTGTGTGTATGTGTGTGTGTTTTATACTGGCTCCACCATGAAGGTCAGAATATTTGCTTAACTTTCTTGATAATGAGATAAAATGCATCTACTTTAGCCATATATTGTATTGAAATTTGTGTCAGAACCTATGCCAAGCTGTCATATATTTAGTTCTTGTTTAGTTTTAAGTTAGAAGTTATTGGACNAATTTTGCATGCACATCAAGTAAGGTTCACTGAGNTGCAGCAATCTGNACCAATGAACTACAGAGATAGGATTTGCACCTATGTCTGTCTGGATACAAAGATAATGTTCTTTCTATGGGAATATATTTATAACCATAGATAATTGTTATCTGATAACATTTTAAGANTGATATAGTTAATTGCATGCATTATTTTAAATATATCTATGGGAGATTAGAATCTTCAAGATAATTTTTACCAGACAAATTTTTGGAAAGCTAACAATAGCCTGCTAGCACAGAAAGTAGATCACTCAGTTCNCCTATCCCCAGTGCATCTGAGCAAGGCTTTAGCCAGGATTCTGTTGCCATAGAGCTGAGACCTGGGCAGCAGTGTTTGTGCTGCACCTGGTCCTGGACCTGTAGCTCCAGGATGGATGTGATACAGCGGGCAGCTGAGTTGCAGTTAGCTCCTGAATCAATGCCAGAACTCAGGGACTTACCAGCTGGCTGAAATGGAATGTGTTTATGTGATATCTTCATTCAGTCTTCNTCTAATTGAGGCACAGAAGGGTTAAATAATAGTTTTATGGTANGTATTAGAATTGCCTAGAGAAATATACCTAAATACATAAATAGATAATANANAGATAATAGATGACAGTTGGATAGNTAAAATGATAGCTATAGATAGATGGTAAATAGATGATAGATGATTGGTAGGTAGGATAAATAGATGATAGATAGATATGTAGATAGAAACATAGATATATGGATAGATACATAGATAGATACATAGATACATAATGGTAGATAGATAATAAGGAATTGAATTCTGTAATTATGGTGGCTGACAAGTCTCAATATTCTATGAGACCTGGAGATGAAAATCTAGAGAAATGGAAGTTTAGAACCAGCCTGAGTCCAAAAGTTNAGAAAAAGGAGATCTGTTGTTTCAATTTAAGTCTAAAGGCAAGACATAGCTAACTTCTCAATTAGAATTGAAGGTAAGCNGGCAGGAAGAATTCTTTCTTACAGGAAGAACTCTATTCTCTGAAGGTTTTCCACATGTTAGGTGATGCCCAATAACATAAGAGAGGACATGCTGATTTATTCATTGGAACATTAATATCATCAAAAGCTGACCTCACTGAAATAATCAAAACCATATTAGATTAAATGTGCAGGAACCCCAGACACATACCTCCATAAAATAAATATCAAAGGGGCTACACTGTTGAAAGAANAGAATAGCCACAAGAAAGACATGGGTCTCTGATCTCAGTTCTCACATTATTTCCTTATGTATACTGACCTCATATGTCTTCCAACATAATTGATTAGAAATATTCCTCAATGTGCACTAGTATGTTCAAGTTACTAATAGAAATCAAAAAGTGAGAAAATAGCATATGTAGTTCATTTATAACTGTTTTATTGATGCTTTCAATATATACATATGGCCTAATTATACTCTGTAGTCTACTTGAGCCAGAGGAAAAAAAGTCAATTAAAAAAAAGNATTTCAAAATTTCTCTTCCTAATCATATTCATTTTATAACATTCTTTATGGTGTTTGTGAGTCTGGGCATGTATAGTTAAAAATAAAATCAACTTTTACTGTCTACTGCAATGTTTAATAAATCACTGATATTGAAGATTTACTACAAACATTTTGTAATAAAATGTGTAAGGTTCAGCGGTATCTAAGAACTTTTCTGATAAAATATTTTGGAACCTATTATTACTGTTTTGCTAAATAGTCGCATTGTCAAAGAGCCCTCTAAATTCTTTTGTTGGTACCCATAGAGTAGGAGGAGAAGCTTCTTGTTGAAGAAGCCAGTCATCAATGGAGAAACCCATAAATAGCCAAAGTGTGGAGAATACGTGATGGTGAAGTATTTGGCTCTTCTAGGGATATCTGTAACACATCCTTCAAGATTCAGGGATCAACTGGAACAGAAGACAGAAATAATATAATAGTTGAGGATAGGGAGATCAGCAGCAAAAAACGGCATGTTCTAGACATGACACAGCTGTTGCACTCCTCAACAGCTGTGGATATCTGCATGTAACTTCCACAGGCTTGGGCCCATCAGCATTCATTGGGGATGGGCCTTGTCCCTGGACCGATTAGGAATTAAGGCTAAGTAGGGGAGGTGTGTCACTTCCTTCAGTGGTTTAACCACAGATGAAATGCCCTTGCTTCACTGAATAACCTCCCACCTTTGCGGGCCAAGGACCAGAAAAAAGATAAGAAAGTAGGAGATGGATTTGTTAAAAAGAAGAATGCCTTTGGGAGAATGTAGGAGGTGGANGGAGAAGAGGGAAGGTTGAAAATGTCTAAAATTCATTATATAAGTGCATGAAACTGTCAAACAATTTTAAAAATTAAAAGCAAAATAAAATAAATCTCCTGGAGTTAGAAAACAACCCTAAATAAACTAAGGAAAATATTATTTCTATATTGATACAGAAGTACCATGTCTAGCAAACTGCTGAGAATCACACAGGAATACATAAAAGTGACCATTTTAGCTTTCTCTACCACATTTTAGGTGATAAAATGACATATTTAAAATTTTACGTTATTTGCTTTAGAGCTTGCCTAGATATGATTCATNGAAACATTTGTTTAGAGTCAAAGGGTCTGGTGATGTGCACATTTGATGTTTCCATAGCCTTTATCTCTTCATATATATGGAAACAGAAACTTAAATTTTCTTAGGGGGAGGGGCACCTTTCCCCTTAGTCCATCTGGTTGATCTCTCGGCTGGTAGCGTCCATGGAGCATGCTGAAGATTCATGGATAGAAATACAACTCTATCACAACAGAATGTTAAGAGATTTAGTAGGACTGGCTACTTATGGCCCTTGAGCCTTTGATGGACAAAGTCTACCTGAAAGTCAGAAGCAGAGAAGGAATTGAAAGAAGCAAGATGGATCCTTGTGACACAGATTAGAACCTGAAGNATGTTCAACTATCCCATTTTTAGATACATGAAGCAATAAATTTCCNCTTCCTCCACCTCCTTTTCTTCCTCCTCCTCTCATCTTTTCCTTGTCATTATTATGTAGTCTTCATATTCATCTCCTCTTTTTTTTCTATTCCTTCTCTTCTTGTTTCTATTCTTCCTCCTTTGTCTTCATTTGCTTTTTAAAACATGTGTAACTTGTTTTTTTTTAACTTAATATTTGTTTCTGCTAATTTACAATCAAAGTAGTGCTAGTTTGATATGGCATTTTTGACTAACTAGCCCCTCTAGAATTGTGAAATTCTTATAACACTGTGGAGTGTGTAGTGATCCTGCAAGATGACTGAGTGCAGAAGTGAATGCCTCGGTTTATTATGGTCTGTGTTTTTAACAGTGTTATTATCAGCAAGNGCTAATATAAGCAAAAGTTTTTAGCAGAGACAATCTACAACAAAATGCATTATTCATGGTTTTGTTTAGCCTCTTCTTCTTAAGTAAAACAGACATTNATTTGTTAATTTGTTTCTGGGGATATGTGTACTGAGTAAAGTCTTCAGTGCCCCCATATTACTGAAAAAGATTTTGACATTCTCAACTATATCTTAGGTCCATAAAGATTGCATTGTACACAATTGAAGCANGGACTCAGGTTCTGTAAACAATTTTCTGTGATGACATTTGTAATAAAATAGAATGATACCAGCTTTTGATCACTTGACTGTTGGAATAGAAGGGTAAAGTGATGCTTAACTCACTTAAAAAAAGTACATACACTTTTTTTCTATTTAATTATGCCACTGGTCAAACATGCTTTTATCTCTAAAAATCTACAAGGACCTTTACCTGTGTCAGGGAGAGAACACATGGTCTGCCTCTAGGCTTTGCCTCCTGTGCCAGATGTATTTGATTTGAGGTTGTGGCTTGAAGGCTGTGATAAGAAGTGTTGGGAGGAGATGTTGTAGGAGAGAACACCATAATCAATTGGCAATGGCTGCCACAGGTGAGAGATGAACAAGAAACAGCAAGAGATATTGAAAAATCTATGAACATGTGATGTAAAGAACAAAGATTAACCAGTTAAACTCAAGCTAATTTCCAGGAAGGTTTATTATAAATGGTGTTTAAAAGTTTATAAAGTAACAAGTCAACCATCGTTTCTCAAACAGTGAGCTTGTAGCTGTAAAGTGAACTTACTGTGCCAGAAAGATGTCACTCTGGACTCAAATAGATGAAGCTTGCTTGACACCCTGTTACAAACTGCTTTGGATTGCACAATGATGCCGAGCACAGAACATAGCAAGTAGGGAAAATTGCAGCATTGGATTTCAAGCCCTAATTCAGCTCTTCCTAGCCATGTATCATTTGTTTGCTTATGTATTTTTTTTGTTTGTTTTTACATCCCAACCAAATTTCCCCTCTCTCCCCTCTCCCCAGTTCCTCTCCTGCATTCCCTCCCATCCACACCTCCTCCACTCTTTCTCTTCAGATACAGGCAGACCTCCCATGGATAGCAGCAAGCTATGGTATATCAACTTGCAGTGAGAATAGGTACCTCTTTCTCTATTAAGGCTGGATGCAGCAATCCAGTAAGAGGAATGGGTCCCAAAAGCAAACAACAGAGTCAGAGACAGCCCCTGCTCTCACTATTAGGAGTCCCACAAGAAGACCAAGTTATGCAACTATAACATTTGCAGAGGGCCTAAGTCAGTCCTTTGCAGGCTTCCTTGTTGGTTCAATCTCTATCAGTCCCTATGAGCCCAGGTTAGTTGCCCTTGGCACCAATGGGTCCTAAAATCATTTCTCCCCCTCTTCCATAGGATTGCTTGAGATTGGTCTAATGTTTGCCTATGAGTCTCTGTATCTGATTTCATCAATTGCTGGGAGAAGCTTCTCTGGGTGAAGCTAGGTATCAGTTTATGAGCATTGAAGAATATCATTAGGAATCATTTCACTGACTACTCTTTTTTTTGCCATTCCTGTTTGGATTTATCATAGGTCTCTGAGTATCCTGTTTCTGGATCCTGATCCTCATGGGGAACTCCCTCTCAGCATATGGGTCTTCAGCTGTGCCAGTTATTAGTTGGTCACTCCCACAATTTCTGTGCCATCTTTACCCCAACACATCTTGTAGGCAGGGCAAATTGTAGGTCAAAGTGTTTGTGGCTGGGATGGTGTCCCAGTCTCTGCACTGGAAGTCTTGCCTGATTACAGGAGATGGCCAGTTCCATATCCCTATTGCTAGTAGTCTTAGGTAGGGTTACTCCAATAGATTCCTGGGAGTTTCCAATGCACTAGGTTTCTATCTCATCCCAGAGATGTCCCCAGATTCCAGTTGTCTCTCCCAGTACTCTATTCTCATCCCATCTGATCCCTCCTGTTCCCATCCCTATTTCCCCCATCCAAGTCCCCCCACCCACATCTACTGGCAATGTCCATTCTATTTCCCTTTCACAGTGAGATTTATGCATCACCCTCCTCCTTGACCCCTCTTTGTTATTTAGATTATCTGGGTCTGTGGGTTGTAGCCCCAAATCAACTCTTCCTAGCCATGTATTCTTAAGAAAATTATTTTACTTCTCATTTTTTTTCATGAATGGTAATTTTGATAATAATGACTCACAAGGTTTTGAATTTCAACTAGGATAACCTAATTAATTTAATTAATCGATATTTGTGAAACACTTAGAAAATTCTCTGGAACATCACAAGCATGAAGCAAATGGCAAATAAAGGTAACCATAGTAGTATTAGTAATGTGGTTTCACTTAACACTTAAATTAGTGCTAGTTATTTGGTCAGAATTTTAGATATGGAGCACTCATGATATAAAAGTAGCACAGACAAACGAATGTCTCTAGTATCCTACCCCTTGCTTTAAAGGCATTCAATGAGTGTTGGTAGGCAATCAAGTCAAATGTTTTGACTTTTTTGTTTGTGTGTGTGTGATTGTAGAAATGAGGTGCCATTTCACTGACCACTGTCAGCTAGAGATACATGCCAATATCTAGGTGTCTCTCACTGTTCCTTGTAGTATTCATAGTTCAAAATTTAGGTGGCTGCTAATTTCTTACAAATTTGCTAGAGTGAATCCCTCAGGCTTCCTCTTCTGCAACCATACTGAGAAAACCTTGCTTTTAAAACTTACCATGCTTTAGGTGGACCACTCATTCACCATATAAAATAGCAATCACAACACTGGTACCTCATTATGTGTAAAGATTGCAGCCACAGTGCTAGGGGAGGGGATTATATAAGCTCTGATGTTACTAGAAGTTATTGTAGAGTTCTACTTACCACATAGGTTGAGAACATGACCAGAAATGACAGATAGACTTGTCTTGTATGGTGCAGTATTTAGCAGAGGTAGAATCCTATTAGATACTATACACTTGGCTTATAACTCATTTCTTTACTGGTGACAGTGCTACTTCTCTCTAAGTCAGATGATTTATCTAAAACCCAATTACCTGAATTATCATGATCTACTAGGATATACTTGGTAGCAACTTATACAAATTCAAATAAAACCAATAGCAAAGTCATTATGATTTTGGAAATGTCTGGATCACTTCACCTTCTTCCTTCATTCCCAATAAAATTCTCTGTGTGGTAGCAAAAATGACTGACAGAGTTCCAGGCTTGGTCATTATCTACTAATTATGCCTATTATCATTATTTGATTTTGTTAATTTTAATTGCACTTATTTTTGTTAGTGTGTGTGTGTGTGTGTGTGTGTGTGTGTGTGTGTGTATGTATGTGTAAGTACACCATAGCATATACATGTGTGGAGGTCAGAGAATAACTTTCAAGAGTCAGTTCTCTATTTCCAGTGTGTGAGTACTGAAGACCTAACTCAGATCATCAAATTTCATGGCAAGCCCCTTTACCTACTGAACCTTCTTGCTGGCTTCACTATTTCATTTTAGGGAACTATTAAATAAAGATTTGGTTAAATAGTNTAGAACTGATTAATCAGATGGATCTGTACCAAAACCNGTTCTAAAACAACCACAGCTATGTGCTGTGACTTGCTGGCCTTGCCCATATGCCTTAGACTCAGAGGAAGGAGTAACACGTCTAGAAATATATGATGTGAGAAATTTAGAAATGAGGTTTCCCAAAAGGGAAAAGGAGGCCCTTTAGAAAAAAAAAGGAAAGGGCCTTGAGGCAGGAAAAAGCTAAAAGCAGCCTATGTTGGGCTCCCCCTGGTGGACCACCCTAGAGCTGTCTCTTATACACATCTAGATGTGTATAAGAGACAGCCTGGTAGAGAGAGAGAGAGAGAGAGAGAGAGAGAGAGAGAGAGAGAGAGAGAGAGAGAGAGATTGAGGGAGAGGAGGGGGGAGGACAGACAGAGACAGAGACAGAGACAGAGACAGAGACAGAGACAAGGGAGGAACTAAGAGAGAAAGGTTGCAATTGATTACACCACAGGAACAGAAGAATAAAGAGAGGGCCAGTGCACTGGATTCAGTGACTATCCAGATCAAGTGAGAGTCCCTCATTACCGTGTGTTCTGAAAGTCATTTTACAGACTTAAACTGGTATTTTCAGCTCTGTAAAGAGGGGCTACCTGCTGTATCCACCTCCTTTTTGAATTACTACAAAAGAGTAAGGTTTCAGAAAGTAGAGGATAAACAATGTGAGATTTTTAAAAAGCCTTATCCCTGCTGATTTACCAGTTAAAGTGGGGTATTAAAACAGTTTGCAATAGGGATATTCCTTAAGTGTCCATCAACATGACCATATTCTCATGCTTTTTTATTTTAGAATTTTATGTTACCAAGACAAAGGGCTGAGCAGGCTGCTGGTTAAGGAAGACAGAAGTTTAGCATCATGAGATGGGAAGAGGAGGGAGGGCATGGGGGTAGTCGTATGTAGCAAAACTAGGATGCATGCACTCATGCCCCACAACATCCATTATTACATATTGAGATCCTCACAGGAAACCAATACAGGTATAACTCTTCCTTATGGAATCAGTACGTGCCAGGAAGCTCTAGACTCTGCGTATGTGTTTTCTGATATCTGGGAACACTGCAAAGAAGATTGACATATGCAAATATCCTTCATTAAAAGCAAGGGGTATTGTAGAATTAGAAGAGATAGTATATACGTAAGGACTCAACGGATTGGAAAGATCTTCTGTGTGTTGGATAATTTTGCACTAGGCTCCTTCCATGTGAAAGGGCTGGTAGCATGTGGCCTTATGTTTGGCTTCTGCAGTAGGGTGCTCCAAGTTTGAATTCTGCTTCTGTTATTTAATTCTGACCAGTTTTTCTAAGTTTTCCTCACCTGAAAATGGGGTGATGACCGTAACATCAACAGCCATATCACAGACTGATTTAAAGAGTTAAATTAATTAATGATTGTGAAAGACAGGGAGCAGCTATTGGTGTTCATTGTGTCTTTGTGTGTTCAGCTTTCATTATGAATCTATTTTTATGCCATTGAGTTCAGTTTAGGAAATATACATTAGATGAATAATGTCATTGATAATTACTTAATTACAGTTATGATGAAAGAGACAGTAAGGGTTGTGAGAGAGCTGATCCTCTGTCTGTGGCATCAAGTGATATTTACAATGATACTTGAAAGGTGAGAAGGATTTGGATGGAGCGGAAAGCTACTGTATAAGACTAGAGGCAAACAGGAACTAGATAAATTATAGGCCCTGGAAAAGGACCAGCATGGAGAAAGTTGAGAGGTTGGTATATCATCTTAGAAAGAGAGAAAGTTGAGTCAGATCATGTGCAGTCTTTAGCATTGCATGTTAAATCCTTCTTTATCTTATTTGGAGCAGCAGAGAAGATGATGTGTGAACTACATTATTAAGAAGATATTATATGCTCTCATAGAGCCATGGCAGTGCTGGGAGCAAAAGCAGTGACATTGAAGGACCAGCATGATTGCTATGTACAGACAGAAGCTCCGAACTGACCATCAGTGAGCAGTTCTTTCTGCTATCAGAGCAAAATAGAGTGATCACTGGAATAAAATGAATGCAAATAATACAGGGGACAGACTATAGGGGACATTGAAGTCTGAGTTTATCATTTCTGATTTCAGTGTGCAGCTCGAAGTCCACCATGTTTTGCATAAGTACAGTAATGGATAGGAATTTCATTTTAAGTATGCTACCTACAAAAGGTTTAGATTAGATGAGGATCAGAAGTGGAGATCTTGGGGAAAAAAAAGAGAAACAGAGGACACACAACATAGATTTTTTTTCATTCAGGAGCTGTTCATTTAACATGAAGAACAGTGAGGGACAGGCAAGGCTTGAATACTTCTGACCTATATAGAATAATAAATATTAGTTCCAGGATGGCAAGATAGCTCAGTGGTCACAATGCTTGCCTCACAAGCACGAGGGCAATAGTTCAGATTCCCAGANCCTATGTAAAAGCCAGTGACTGTGTTGCCCCACCTGTAACTCTGGAGCTCAGAGGTGAATACATGCGCTCCCCAGACCAAGCTGGCTAGCAAGAGCAAGTGCATGAGTGAGCTCTGGGTTCAGCCAAGAGAACCACCTCAGCAAATAAGGTGGAGAATTATGAAAGATATCAAGTGATTTCAATTTCATGTTTCCCACAAGCCTACACACATATGAAGGGGAAGCACACTTATATGTGAAATCCCAAAGTTAGGGCCATACATACAGACATGCACACACACTGAAGCATACAGATGCATATATAAGGTGAGATGTCTGATTGTGTCAAAATGCTTGCTGTTTCTGATCTTAAATACCTGAGTTCAATCCCATGGACCCATGTGTTGAAAGGAGAGAAACTGCTCCTCTCCTCACAAATTGTCCTCTGACCTTCATGTGCATGTGCACGCATGCATGCGCGCGCGCGCGCACACACACACACACACACACACACAGTGGCATGTATACCCTCCACATACAAAAATAAATAAGTATATGTAAAACAGTAATACTAGTTTCTGCTCCTTCAACTGCTTTCAATACATAATGAAAACCAGCTCTTGCTGTTTTATACTAGATCTGCAATACACCAGACCTGATAGAGAAACAAATGTTTCCCTATGAGCTTTTCCAGAATTTTCTAAGAGTTCTGAAGATCATGACTATCTCCTTTAATGCACTGTGATTATTATTTGGCCCAAGTTTGGCCCTGCAAAGGACTTCAGACTCCTGGAAGACAGAAGTCAGGTGATCACTCATCTTTAAGTCTTTCATATGACCTCACTTTCAGTAGCCCCTCAAGAAATTCAGGCTTCTTCCTACAGATGTTCAGCCAACTTTGAACCCAAAGTACCCCAGATTAAGGGATTTTTAACTCCTGTGAGGGCTGACAGCCATGGTGAATTTAAGCCTTGGAGGCTGCAGCAGGTGGCTCAAAGTCTTGAACAAATAGGAGAAAATCTTGTCTTTATTTAAGGTGAGGGAAGCGGGCCTTTATTTTATGCCCAAAACTTATCTATACCTCTTAGTATTTCTCGAGTCACAAGTTGTTTTTTGCTTATTTGCTTTCTTGTTGGTTACTCTTTTAATTTTCATGAAGCAGCTCTCACAAGTAAGGACAGGTGAGAAGGAAGGCTCCAGAATACCTGGGGACATCAGTGAACACAACTAGCAAAGAGGGATTCAGAAAAATATTATAAAAAGTTCAGGACATTTTCATAAACATCTTTTCTCCCCATAGCACACAGCATCAGTAGCAGTTGTGACATTCTCAAAATAAGCTGAGACTTCCAAGCATTATCCAGTCCATCACAATAGGAATAAGGTGGTGCACAATCCCATTTTATGAGTAAATGTCCTTCATCAAGGACTTTTTATAAGAATTACCTCAAGANCCACAGATAGTCAGTTCTCACTCACATCTACCTTAATTTGTTGGAAACTCCTTCCCCATGCAAGCTTTTTGTAAATTCTGTGGAAATAGCAAGCAGCTGCTCACCAACACCCACCCCAAAGAAAGAACAAGACATTTCTCACATATCTCAAGCTTCCTTAAATGTTCTTTCTTTGGCAAAGAAAAAAAAAAGAAGTATATTTTTGGCCTCTAAACCTTTTCCCACCAGTGTGTATTTCTGCAGAAATGTGATCCATATGGTTCTGATTGCTTTCTCCATAAGTCATTAGGAATGCTTTGCACTAGGAACTTTCCTGATGACCAAGGACTCATTGGAGACAGTTTGAAATGGCCCTCTCAGCCTTGCCTCATAGAAATGGGGCAGCGAAACAGAGCCAAATGCAAATGAGCTAAGTCCCGGAAAGGTTGAGGATTTATCCAAATCTCAGAACTAGTGAGGTTCCGGTGAGCCTTAAATGTGTCCTGCAAAGTCTTCACAACGTCCTCTGGGGACAGCTGCTACCAAATCCTCCATTGGCACATATCAGGCAAGGATTCCANNTATTTAGGTTTGTGTTTATGTTCGGTACAGTGCTCCACTAAATTCCAAGATCTTCCACTCATCCCAGGGTTTCCTCATTATTTTCTGGAGACACAAGAATTGTTTTAGACTTGGAAATCAATGTGGATTTCTGGGGATCATTAAATAATGGTGCATCTAGTTATGCTACTCATGTAGCAAGGGGCTTAGTCTCCTGTTATATAAAACTGGAGTGGTATTATTTATCTCATATTGTTCAGCAGTTTTCTTTTTGAGGCAGCGTGTTTTGTATCTCAGACTGGCCTCAATCTCACTTTAGCTGAGGATGATTTTGAGCTTCTAATTTTTCTGTCTTCAACTTCCTGGTACTGGTATTTTAGGCACATGCCACCACACCTAGCTAATGCAGTTCTAGAGATCAAACTTAGGGCTTTGTGCGTGTGAGAAACAACTGAATTGTAACCTTGGATCATCACATAGCATTTGTAGACTTATATAGGAAATATTTCAAATGAAAATGCCTGGTAAAACTTCAACAATTTTCCCCTTTCTCTTTCTATGTCGCAGCATTTAGAATAGAAAAGGTTGTATGTTTCTGAGTGAAATATTGACTGTTTTGGATGACAGATAAAAACAGAATGACATTTCATGTTATTAAGTGTCCTATTTGACTGTATCCTTCCATGAGAGACTNATTATGAGGGAAGAGACAGGAAGAGGGATGAGTCTGTATCTTGGTCTTCATCTGAATAGGTTGTTTTGGACTGCTTTCTGGACTGCATCACCAACTGTTGTTGGTATTTTTCAAGGAGGCTGCTCCTAGATCGGAGTGACAGAGCAAAAAGAGAATGGGACAGATAACTAGGAAGCAGTGTGATATAGCTAGAAAGAGAGGGCTAGAAAAAGAACAGAAGTAAAGGATAGGAGCTAATAACTGGGACTTCTTGCTAATGTAAACGGGGAAGCAGGTGTGTGGTGAATGTATTTCTTCATAATTGTAATCCCTTCAAGAGCCACAGACAAGAGGTCACAGAAGTCAAAGGAAGAACAAAATTGTTGCCCAAGAAAAAGAGGTTTCCACCAGTCAGGAAGAGAAATCACCCATCTGGTCAGTGGCCAGAGAGCTGTCCGTGGTACTGACTTACTCTAATTTAGATTGCAGATGAGATGGTCATGGGATCTGCTGTTCTCTCCCCTCTCTAGACTCCTCACAATTCTGTTTGTCTTTGTCTCTTCCCCCTCTTTTCCTTCTATTTCTCTACCTTCATTGTCAATTACAGCAATTTTCTCAAGTTTCCAGCCTGATACCCAAAGATTTTTCTTTTATTTTGCTTCAAAACTCCTCTTCAGTTAGTCCCTGTTTTTTAGGTCCTTTGAGTATTTCATACTGTCTGCATCTCTCTCTTGTCACCTTTTGGGTAATGATTACATTAATAATGGTAGGAATCGCAGCAGTGCATAATATGCATTGTGCATTAACGACATGGGAAGGATCATTCTCTGTCTCTCTATATACATATACATTCATATATATATACACATATATATAATTCACTTTCAATTCCACAGCAACCCTATTAGAGGGTAAATTATATCATCTTATTAAACAACTGAGAACGTGAAGGCTAAGGTAACTTGGCCAAGATCACACACAGACAGGATTCTAGTTCACACCCAGCACTTACACATTTTACTGAATCTGGATTTCTTTACAGTGTCCAACATTTTTCTTATGGCTTCCTGCTTCTCCCTTTGGTAGCTTCACCCAAGCTTCCCATCCTGGCCAAATCTTCAAGGGACTAGGAATCTGCACTTCTGGTGTGATTTAANNCTCGAGTGAAATAAGTAAAATATACAGAATGCGTACCCTTTGGGGATTTAGACTTTGCAAAGGCCTTCCTTCTGTTTTGCTTCAGGGAGAGGTCCCACCTGCACCACAGGCTGAATTGAGGGAGTATTCCGGCTATCTGTATTCTTGTCTTAGACTCGCTGCTCTGGCATTTCCCCTGTCTCTGGTGGTCTCTAGAGAACTTTGCGTTCTCTTCGTATTTCCACTCCGACATCCTTCCCACATAAGGAAAAGCATGCATGCTTAATTTTGGGAGGTTACTTATACACAAAAACAATCTCTAACAGTCACAGGGAAACACAGAGACACAACGGGACTCAGACGTGCGTCACCCCAGACAAAACCCACACTCAGGTATGTACAAGCCGTCACGCCAAGCTCCCGCATAATCAGAACCACCCAGACGCTCACGCATCACTCAGCTACAGACCCGTTTCAGCTAGAATCAGGATTCGCGCACACACGGTCCCTTTGGGTGCTCCTATACAAAGACTTGCCGCGCTGTCCCCAGACCCATGAGACTTCCCCAGTGGCTAATCCTAGGCCCACCCAGGCCGCCCCTCCCTCCAGGAGGCCTCACTTCTCCTCTCCCTCCTCTTCCTCCTCCACCTAAAGATGTACAAAACACTCCTAGGAATCCTCCCGGCCACTAGGCTCCTCCCTCCCCGCCCCCAGGCAGCCGCTCCCCCATTCATTTTCGTCGGTCGCCGGCGAAGTCCCTCCCCCTGCCTAGCCCGGCCTCCGCTGCTCCCCGCCCGGAGACCGCGGCGTACTTGGACTTCCCTCTCCATTCGCCAGCCGCTTCTCTCCGGGTCCCCACGGCTGCGAACTGATCTGGTGCGGGGGGGGCAGGAGGAGAAGAAGAGCGCAGGCGAAGGAGAGGGCTAGAGAGCCAGAGAGCCAGAGAGCCGGAGGCAGAGGGAGTAGTGGCCGCCTTTCGGAGCCGGGATTCATGCCTGTCCTCGGGATCAGACAAGGGGACTTTACGGCTGAGTATGAGCCAGGCTGCTAGAAGCCAGGTACCCCCACGCCTGCAGTCCCCGCGCCGTCCCCGGTATGCGAGCAGGACGCAGGGCTCTTCCAAGTTCCCACCGAGCCGAATAAAAAGCGTCCTCCCTCTGCTCTCTGCCGAAGACGGACATTGACTCCAGGTAAGGCGACCACGGGCTCAGCTGCCTATAGCCCCTCTGCCCGTGGAACCCGCCCCGGACCGCAGTCGGGGCGCCCCTGCCCGCGCCTCCCCTCCCCCTCCCAGCACCCTCGTCCAGCTTCCCTAGCCGCCAATTCCCCTCCTGTTCTGGAGACTGGGGTCCCTGTAGCTTGGGCTCCAAGGGTTAAATGCCGGTTTTAGTAAGTGGCGTGTGTCCCCGCGCGCTCCCGACGTGTGTACCATGGTGGGAACTTGATGTGCTAGTGTGCGTTTGACTGTGCGGCGTCGTTTGCGTTTG
>LZPO01117482.1:57288-67479 GCA_001675575.1 Neotoma lepida
TTTTAAGTCCAACGGCTTTTCCTGGAACAGGAAAATATTGATAATTTCATGTTTGTCAAAGGATTAGTATTGTATATTTGACTTAGTTTTATAGCATAGAAGGCTAAAGGTCACTGACAGTCTCTCATTCTTCATTCCAGAAGATACTATTATAATATCTTTGTATATATCATTGTCTATAATACCTAGGGGAATGTCTTGCCAGAGTTAGTCATCATTATATCTGTTATAAGTGGGTGAATCTCTAGTCAATCAAAAGCATAGATGTATCTTTTCTATGTTCAAGCCTACTTGATGCATTTCAGCCTAATAGTCAAGGTGTCATAATTTTGTAAACTTAGTTGTTAGCGCCCTGCAACAGGAAAGTTTGGTCATGAATTTTGCACCCAATCTCAGTAGCTGTGTATTCTCACACAGGATACTTAGTAACATAGTACTTCGCTTACCCTGTCTGCATGGAAATCTACAAAACCTAACTAGAATTGTAAACATTGCATGAGTTGACAAAGCAGAAATTTTAAAGAAATACTTGGCACAATGCAAGTTCTCAGTAGATTATAACTCTTGTCATTAAGGCACACATCAGAAAAAATAGAATTAGAAATACTGGTTTACCTGTATCAGAAGGCCTGGTTTCAAGTTACTCCTAAAAGTCCTCATAAAAAGGAATCTTTAAAGATGAATAGTATGTTACTGTGATGACTAGAGTAAATGGATAGCCAATGAACTGAAGCTAGCTATGGAACAGATTTGGGACTGCCTACTTTTCTCCTTTTTAAAAGTGTTTTGAAGAGTTCTTGGTAAAATCATTTTGGATGATGAATATTTGCAACATTAAAGTTTGTGGGCATTCTTTTCAATAGAGACACCAGAAATAGGATTTCTCTTCTCCTCAGAAATTCATTACTGTGAAGACCTTCTTATCACAAAAGAAATGATGAGAAGATGCAAGTAGAGTTGTAAATGAAATTTGAAAAGTTAAGTTGTTAGGAGGAAGTTGCCTGGAATCTGGAATCCTCATCAAAGATGCTTAAATTTGGATCAATCTGGGAAGGTTTTGGGAACTATGTGAGTGGAATCAGATGTGTATGTGCTTGTGAATATTCAATGAGGTGGGGGTTGTGGGTGCCTCTGGCTCTCAAGATTTTGCTTATTGCTATAGATTAGGCTGCCATCTGGCTACTACCTTCATTCAAGATGTTGCATGGATTCAGTTGATAATCTGATGTTTTTCAACAATGCCTTTACTTTCATGTAGAGAAGAAATACCTGCTGCACATTAGTGCTCTGAAAGAAAGCTGGTCATGGTGCATGACAGGAAGTCTGAAGCCGAAACTTTTTTTTTTTGTTTAGTATACTTAGGAAATTTTTTTTCTGACAGCAGACCTCACATGACACACACGGGTTGGGGAAGGGGGAAGTGCAAATACATACACATGCACAATGCCCATACACATGGNGTAGGAAGAGAAGGTTCTGAATAGAAATGTGACTCAGTACTCCTTTTAGGAAAATAAATACAGTTTCACAAGNGAATGGTGGTCAAACATTTGAAGTTGAATATGTGGTATTGGGAGTTCTGAGGTTGAGGTTAGGCTTACAACCTTGGCAAAGGATTTCAGATAAACATTTCAGTGTAGAATCTTGGAACCTATCTGTCCACTTGTTCATCTATTCATGAACATGCGTAGATAGGCTCTACTTTGTGCTAGAGGCTATAGTAAAAATATGAAATATTCTGGAAGACTTTGATGGTTTGATATAAATTGTACACCTATCATGTGATTTGTGTTGGAGATAAAAAATACAAACATGGTAGCATGACCTTTACATTTAATGACTTTACAGTCAGGAGAAAAATTAATATAAATGGAGAGTATGATATGAGAGCTTTAGAATGTGTGTGTGTGTGTGTGTGTGTGTGTGTACATGTGTGTATTTCAAATAATAATATATATTCATTTGGCATTTGCTACGTTCAAGACACTGAACCAAAATATCCCATATGTTCTGTTTCAATTCTTCCTGATACCCTCCACTTTAGGAAAAATATATAGTTATTATCCCAAACATAGAAGTAAGAAATACATTCAGGGATGTTAAATATGTTACTAAGGAAACATGAAGAATCTCAATACAACAAGAAAGAAATAGAGATTTTTCTGATTGCAGACTTCTTCCTCTTAGCTTTTTTCCTTCTGTATCACTTCCCCAACATGCCAGAGGGGCTCTGGAGGAAAGAATAAGAACTCAGTAAAGGAACTAAAGATGATTAAGATGAATNCTGTGGAGGCATTACATTCATCAGGAGGGCACATTGGGGAAGTACACTTCAGGCTAGGCAGACAATGTGCATTGAGGGAGAATAAGAAGCTCTGACTAGGTGATTTACAAACAGTAGGGGAGTTGGGGGCATCTCTGTCTCTCTGTATAGGACAAACATCAGGCAAGTATTAGCATCTCAAATTTCAGTATCTGTCAANGATCACTTTTCAGGGACTGAGGGTGGGAGGGATGATTCACTGACTTAGGAAACACCTTACATAAATGGAAAGAAAGAAGGAAGGAATAGGATTTAATGTTTATAGATGGGCTCTAGGATGTAAGAACAATTTGAGGATGGCTGACATTTTGCATGAGGAGTGAACATGTTGGAGAAGCCAGAACCATAAAGGTAGATGTAAATGTTAAATTGTGGAAAATGAGAGTGGATGACAGGAGTGCCTGGTGTCAGATAGGAATAGAGCAGATGTTAAGTTCAGGGCTTATGACTTGAAGAATGTGACCCACATAGCCAGCTTTCTCTCACTGATGTGTTTTTAATCAGATGTTCTTCTAAAATTCACCCTTCCCTGACTCCATGTCTCATTCCCTACAGGCAGTGCTGAGCAATCTGTTTGCCCTCTCCCGTCACACCTGGCATTCCACATTTTGGACAACAGCATAACTTCCAAAGCACCAGTATACTGAATGAACTGGAGGAAGCTGGGGTTGACACTGTGTCCTACTAATAATGGAAGCATTTAGTGTATGCTTCTTATCTTAGGTGCATTTGCACTAGATGCTTTGGAAGGGTGAGTCAATTTGATCTAATACCAGTACAGCCAATGTATATTTTAGTAATATGTATTTTATAGTGACGTAAACTTAGGTAAAGGGAAATAAAAGACTTTGCCAAGATTGAACAGTTGATAGTGACACATTCAAGAATTTTTTTTTTCTTTCCTGTGTGTGCTGGAGCTTGAACTCTGGGCTTTATGCATGCTAGAGATACTTTTTACCCCTGAGTTAAAAGTCAGTGCCCAATATATATTATTTGAACTTACAGTTATCTCTGTGAGATTCTTGGGCGATTCAGGTCTAGTGCACTGCTTGCTTGATGCTGTGTGTGGATTTTCAAGCACAAGTGTAGGTAGGCTTCAGCTGTGACAGTGNTTTTATAGTATTTATATCTAAGGATCAGGGACAAAAGTAATATCTAGTGCCATCACAGACACCATTGAGTTAATTTTGCTCACAAATCACCAGTTGTCTACAAGGACAGTTTTCCTTATAGCCCCGTTTGCCGGTCTCCCCTGGGCAGAAAGGATATATTATCTTCAGGTCTAATTCCTGGCCATGAAGCAATTCTCATGTTTTCCATTTTGTGGAGACATAAATAGAGATATAGATAGGTGATTAAATAGTCCTAAGATAGTTGTATCACTTGAAAGATTTGGGGTTCAAACTGAGACAGATGTGGTTCCTGGCTGTTACCTATTTAAAACTAATTCATTTTAAAAGTTGTCCACAAAGTGAGCACAACTTTTAAAATGAATTAGTCTTAATTGTGGAGTCCCCATGGTGCTGGACTGGGCCCTCTGGAAGCTTGAGACAGTTGTTTAGCTTGAACTGTTTGGGGGCCCCCAGGCAGTGGGATCAGGATCCATCCCTGGTGCATGGGCTGGCTCTTTGGAGCCCAGTGCCTATGGTGGGACACCTGGCTCAGTCTTGGAGCAGGGAGGAGGGTCTTGGACCTTCCTCAACTGAGTATGCCAGGCTCCAGGGACTCTCCATGGGAGACCTTGTCTTGGAGGAGGTAGTAATGGGGGTGGGTTGAGGGGGAGGACTGGTGGGGAGGGAAGATGGAGGAGAGGGGGATCTGAGGTTAGTATGTAAAATGAATGAAAAATCTTAATTAAAAAAAAGAAAAAGAAAGTTGTGCACAATGAGGAACCGCTTTTCAATACTCCATGGTAGAGATGAACATGAATTAACTCTACCCAGTCACTAACTGGGCAGCTAGTACTTTTATGTTACTTATCTAAACATGTCAATGAAATAAGCAAGGGCTGGTGAATTCTTTCACATATCAGAAACGATTAGGACAGTGCTGGTAACCCAGTGAGTACCACAGCTTCTCAGGCCTCTAGGATGTGACTGTCCCCAAATCTTGCACTTTCCTTCTATTGCTGTGATGTGTGTAGACCAGAGAAGAGATGATGCTTGGGTCATGGACTGGGTAGTTCTTGGATCCCTCCCTCCATCCTGGGGCTGGGGCACACTGTCACAGCTCTCAGCTCAGCTTTTCTTTTTTCACTGTTTGGATTCCCATGCTAATGAGACCCTGATCATGGATTTTAGCCCNGTGGGGGCCAATTAACTTCACTTTATTTCAGCTGCCAGGAACATCAGAACTAAATCCAGATCAATTAGTTCATCCCAGGTGCCTGGTTACATCTATTCCTTCACTTGTTTTAACTATTTCTTTGTTCCATTTTTATTTTAATTGTCCTGATTTATATCTTATTTAACTTTATAATATCACTTTAACTGTGTCTTGGGGGTAGATGGGGTATGAATTCTAAGCTAGTAACTAAGATCACTTTGGGTGTCATTTCTGGAAGAGAAGAACAGCTCCAGAGTCCTCCTTGGACAGACGCTGAGGTTGCTTCTAAATCAGTGGCTTGGAGAACTTTCTTTGAACACAAGGGCATGTGGGCAGAAGAGGGAGTAACTGTGGGAGAAAATGACCAGACAAGCCATGGTTCCATGGAACGAGAGTGTGCAAAAGAACTCATGAGGGAAACTGAAATCAACCTGAATTCTGAGGCTGTACCACAAGTAACCATGAAGGACCAAGTTAAATCTGCTGAGATATATTAAGACAGTTTTGGACTCAATTATTTTTTCTTAAATAAATATGTTGTTGGTTGTGAGTGAGTCACTCTATGTGTTTGCTTCCTTGTCTCTAAAATAGGTGAAATAATTCCCATAGAAAATATCAACAACAACAATTTTCAGTGTCTGCAATTTTCTTGATGATATCTGTTGGCATTTGTCTTGATTTGCTCTATAGCTGTGATAAAATAGCCTGACAAAAGCGATACAAGGAAGGGTTGATTCACTTTAGCTCCTAGTTGACATCCAGTCCAAGGAAGACACTACAGTCAAAAGTAGGGGTGTGCACTTGCTGTGCAGTTGACTTTCTTCATTTAGACAGAGAAGGAACCAGGAACGAGGTCAGAGAACGATGTTTCCAGTAGTGGGCAGGTTTTCCCACTGCAACTAATATAATCAAGATAATCCTCTACAGCATTGGTTATCAACCTGTGAGTTATAACCCCCTTTTGGGGTCACATATCAGACATCCTGCCTATCAGATATTTTCATTATGTCTCATAACAGCAGCAAAATTACAGTTATGAAATAGGAATGGAATAATTTTATGGTTGGAGGTCACCACAACATGAAGCCTGCATTAAAAGCTCACAGCATTAGGAAGGTTGAGAACTGCCTGTAGAGTCTACAGGCATGCTCAGAGGTTTTTCTCCTAGGTGATTCTAGATTCTATCTAGCTGAAAGTGAACACTTACATAGTATTAACTACCATGCATGCATCCATCCACACATGCACATATTCTACAGATCTGATTTGAGCTCATGCTTGGTGCTAGACACTGTTCTAGGAACCAAAGATACTTGAATAATTATACTGTAGGACTCTTGCTCTTGTTCGTAAACTATGGGATAACAGTTTATGTCTTAAAGAACAAGGATATTCTAGTAGTGAAGTCTTACAATGAAGGATTAAATAAAATGTGATATGACTGAGGTAGTTTGAAGATCTATAGAAATAAAAAGCTAATTAATGTCTAGCTTAATACTCAGCAAAATATCTCAATGGGCCATGTCTGACCCTGTTTCTGTTTTTGCAAATAAAGTTTTATTGGGACACAGCCATGTTCATTCATTTACTTATTGTCCATAGCTACCTTCGGCAATGCTGATAGACCTCATAATCTGGATAAGATAGAGTGGCCTATATAGTCTAAAATATTGGCCAGTTTTACAGAAGGAATATTTTCCCTTTAATTTAGAAGAAAACAAACATTAGGGGCTGCTCTACAGGTATATGTAGATACCAAATTATGTTTTACCTACTTCCTTCATATAATGCCTCATTTTTTTCTTTCCTTTTATATTTCTACTTTCTGCGTTCTTATACTCCAGTCTCCCCTTCCCTCCATATCTACCTTCTTTCACCTTATATCTGGGATTTTGAGATGAAAGATTCCTTCTAGTTATATGGTCTTTATTTTTAAAGACACTGAATTGCAGAAATAGAAATTGGGTGCTAAAATAATGTGGTCGGTGAGTGGATAAGAAGGGACATCCATGCCTCAATCGGTTTCTCTTCCTGTGCATTTATGTTACCGTGTACCATATACATTGATAGGGCATAGGAAAAGAAAATAGACATACAAATACAGGTGGTAAAGTGGATGGAACATAGCCAGTGGAGCTTAGCTGAGTTTAGAGAGGTCAGTCTAGTTGCAAAAGCAAAAAGAAAACACCTACAATTAGATACAAGAACTAGTAGAAATTTTAGAATATATTTGGGGGCTAAAGGGGTGGGTCCGTAGTTAAGAGTGTATGCTGCTCTTACACAGGACATGGGTTTGGTTCCCAGCACCCATGACATATAGCTCATAATCACCTGTAGATCCAGTTCCAGAGGTTCCAACAACCTCTGGCCTGCCTGCATCATCATGTGAATAATGTGGTGCACACAAATGAACACAGGCACAAAAGTAGCCTGCCAACAAATGGCAGACAACAAATGTCAAGCACATGCCCAGGTCTATAAGGGCAGCAGGCTTATTCCATGTAGGAATAAGATCACTAGCCTGGAGAAAGCACAGGTTGTTATAGGAAAGCTCTCAATGTTTAAGTATGGAAAAATGATCTCTCATTTATCTCTCTCATATCTCTTTCTCTCTCATATAATATATGAGTGTGTGTATACATGAATAAGTTATGCATTCAAAACAAGTTTTAGGTGTGACTTGTGCATTCAGATCAAGATTAGAGAAATAGGCAAACAGAGTGTTGTGTGATTATAGACAGCTTAAGTCTTTCCATGTGTTGAAACTGGGGTGGTTGTGGTCATATGATTGACTTGGATAGAAGCTAAAAGCAGAATTAGGGCACTGACTAGGTCTAGTTAAGGGAAGGTCTTGGCTGCTTTAAATTGAAATGTGAAGACTTCATCTTGTAAGCCTGAGGTCACAAATAGATGCACCTTTTGGNCCATAGGTCAATTTTGGTTTTAACCCTCTCCAGAGAAACTGGGAGAGATCTTTTTTCCATACTTAAACATTGAGAGCTTTCCTATAACAACCTGTATTTTCTCCTGGCTTCTTTTGTCACAACAGGCTACTTGGTAACCTAGTAGTCTTATTCCTACATAGAATCTGTCCTTATAGACCTGGGCATGCGCTTCACATTTGTTGTGTGTCATTTGTTGACAGGCTCCTTTTTTTTTAAAAGATTTATTTATTATGTATACAGAAGAGGACACCAGATCTCATTACAGATGGTTGTGAGCCACCATGTGGTTGCTGGGAATTGAACTCAGGACCTCTGGAAGAACAGTCAGTGTTCTCAACCTCTGAGCCACCTCTCCAGCCCCAGGCTCCTTTTGTAAACTCTACTCCTGAGTACTTCATCTCTCAAGGTTGGCTGTCTGTATTCCATAACTGCTTGATTTTATTTACTATGTAGAAGGAATCACGGAGGAAAAAAATCTGTCATCAATGGCATGATGAAATCAATGTTCGAGGCTGATTATTTGCTCATCAAACATTTATTGAGCACTGTTTTCTGCAATGGTGTATTTAGAAAGAAAGGATTGAGTCTGGGAGGTGAATTGGGAGCCTGATTCATTCACATGAGACAGGATAAAATCAGCATTGAAATGGAGCTAAGGTGATAGAGTAGACTTTGTTTGCTTTTACTCCTCCATCCCTTAAGCCCTTCTTTTAAAGAAGCTCCTGTGCCATCCATTTCCACAGAGCTGGGAACCTCTCTTTATACTCTTTCACCCCATTTCTATTATACACATATTCTTGCATTCTTGCATTAAAATTCCATCTTTTTGTTCTCTTTCTCTCATGCTGTCTAGTGAAGCAAACCATCTGGTTCCCATTCTCCATTACTTGGTCCTTGCATGCTGATTGAGAGTTCTGAACCTGGAGGGTGTGCTTGTATCTTCAGAGGAGTGCAGAGAGCAAACCAAGAAAAGCCAGGCTGGCTCGCAGAATTGCTTTAGCAAATCAATACAACTGCTTTGCCTCTATCTCTGCATTTGATTGCAGCACTCTAATTCTGTCTGCTCCCAAGTTCCTTTCCTGCCTTTCACTCCCACACTTGCAACCCACCCTCCTTCTTCAGCNCCTTTCCCAGAGGTCTAAATGTCTCTACTTCCCCCACACACTTTCAGTGTGCTTGCTTTCAGAATAATGAGACTCTGGATTTGGCATGCTGATTTTATCGGGAATGGTCCTTGTGCTAAAACAAAGTTAAAACAAACAAACAAACAACAACAACAACAAAAAAATAAGCCTTACAAGAAAAAGCAGCGTTGGCAAGAACATGGGCAGATGCTTGAAACAGTAAAAATGGTGTTCAGGAGGAGCCATGAAGATATCACCTATACTTTTGATTTCCTGCCCTTAACTAGTAATGGGAACTTAACTAGTAATGGGAAGCCATAGTTTCCCTTTCCAGAAAATGAAACACCTGGATTAGACTCTTTATAAGGACCACATAATCTAGAATATTCTAGAACAAGGGGAGGAAATATCACCCTGACTTTTTGACAAATGTTCTCCTCAGTCTGTGCCTGGCATGTGTATGGGGATGCCTTCACAATATAATAAATGGGCAAACCAAGAGAATTTTATTCATCCGTGTCAGCTTCCACAAGTACTGTCCACCTGGAGAGCAAGCCAGGACCAGGTAAATACTAGGGAATTTTGTGACTGTGAAAGATCCTGGAGGTTCCTGAGGAAAGCCCTTTCCTTCTTCTCTACATCATCCTGATGTAAACATTGAGTTCTGTACTTCCTGAAGATAGATGGCTAGATTGGATGACTTTGGACCATTTTCCACCTTCTGAGGATAAGGATGACCTTATAGAATGCAGACTTTAGTTTAAGGAATCAATCACCTCCAAGGCATAATGCCTAGTACATGAGAAGTGCCTTATTAGTACACACAAACATTAAAACTGGTCAGATACCTAAAAAGCACCTGCAAAATGGAAGTCACTGGTACTTGGCCATTGTACACTACAAAATATCTATGACAGAAGTGTCGTTGGGGATTGTTTATAGTTTCCGGTCAACTGGATTCCATGGGAAGGCTGTGCTCACCTTATGAACTAAGACTGAGTTGGGACGTGGGCCTGGGTCTTCTACTCCCAGAACTCCTTCCCTTGGTGTAAACTGGTTCAGGCAGCCTTAATTTAGCCATTTCTAGAGGCCATTATGAGGATTGCACAAGTTTTCTGAGTCTTTTAGGGAGAAGATCAACTCGTACTTTCCCTCTTCTTGGGCTGGCACTTTCTGCTAATCTCTGTCAAGAGAACATTATAATCTTTCTCTCTGTTTTTCAGCAGTGCACGGCCACCCCATCACTCACTCTAACAGACCCTGCCGAGTATCCACAGTATATCTGGAAGGCATTTCTGTTTGGAAGTCAGTGGCGGTCAGCCAACATTTCAGTAATATTTGCTTTCTTAAGGCTTAGACAAATCAAATCCATTCAGTTCCCCAGACTCGATGCCTTTTGTCTGGCACCCTGTCCTCTCATCCAAGGCGAGCCAAGATTGAGCTCATTTGATGCCCCCCCACGCCACCACCGTGT
>LZPO01117483.1:17814-33301 GCA_001675575.1 Neotoma lepida
CCCGACCCTGACCCGGACCTTGATTCTGACCCCGACCCTAAACTAGTGAAACCAGAGCCAGTGAAAGACACACACTTTGGTCCTGAAACTGGAGCCAAGGAAACACACGCTGACCCTGACCCCAATCCCAAACCTGACACAGACCCTGACCCTGACCCAAAACTCTGACCCTGATCCTGACCCTGACTCTGAGAAATCAGAGCCAGTTAAAGACACACACTTTGATCCTGAAACAGGAGACAAAGAAAAACACCCTGACCCTGAAACCTGAGCCAAAGAAACACACTCTGACCCTGACCCTGATCCTGACCCCAACCCCGACTCGACCCTGGCCCTGAGAAACCAGAGCCAATAAAAGACACGCACTTTGACCCTGAAAGTGGAACCAAGGAAACACACATGGAACCCAACCCCAACCCCGACCCTAAATTCTGACACTGACGCTGACCTTCAGAAACCAGAGCCAGTGAAAGACACACACTTTGGCCCTTAAACTGGAGCCAAATAAGCACACTCTGACCCTGACCCCAACCCCAACCACAACCCTGACACCAATTCCTATCTCAAACTCTGTCCTGACCCTAAACTTGAGACACCAGAGTGAAAGCCACACACTTTGGCCATAAAAGTGGAGCCATGGAAACACACCCTGACCCTGACCCCAACCCCGACCCCAAACTCTGACCCTGACCCTGACCCTGAGAAACCAGAGCCAGTGAAAGACACACATTTTGGCCCTGAAAGTGGAACCAGGGATACACACACTGACCCTGACCCTGACCCTGACCCTAAACTCTGCCCCTGCCCCTAAACACACGCACTTTGGCCCTGAAACTGGAGTCAAGAAAACACACCCTGACCCTGAAACCAGAGCCAAAGAAGCACACTCTGACCCTGATCCCATCCCCGACCCCAACCCTGAACTCTGACCCTGATCTTGACCCTGACAGAAAACAGAGCCACATAAAGACACACTTTGGCCCTGAAGCTGGAGCCAAAGAAACACACCCTGACTCTGAAACCTGAGCCAAAGAAACATACCCTGACCCTGACCCTGACCCTGATCCTGACCCTGACCCTAACCCCAACCCCAGACTCTGACCCTGACCCTGACCTAAGAAATCAGAGCCAGTGAAAGATGGACACTTTGGCCCTGAAAGTGGAACCAAGGAAAAACACACTGACCCTGAAATCAGAGCCAAAGAAGCACACCCTGACCCTGACTCTGACCCTGATCCTGACCCTAAACTCTGACCCTGACCCTGAATCTAAACTCTGACCCTTACCCTAACTTTGAGAAACCAGTAGCAGTGAAAGACACACATTTAGCCCTGTAACTGGTGCCAAGGAAATACACTCTGACCTTGACCCAGACCCTGACCCTGAAGCTGACCCTGACCCAATACTATGACCCTGCTTCTGACTCTGAGATACCAGAGCCTGTAAAAGACACACACTTTGGCCCTGAAAGTAGAACCAAGGAAACACACACTGACACTGGCCCTGACCCTGACTCTTACCTTGACCCTAAACTCTGACCCTGACCCTAACCTTGAGAAACCAGAGCCAGTTAAGGGCACACCCTTTGGCCCTGAAACTGGAGCCAAGGAAACCACTTTGACCCTNAAACCAGAGCCAAAGAAGCACACCCTGACCCTGACCACAACCCTTAACTCTGACCCTGATCCTGAACCTTACCCTGACCCTGACCCTGAGAAAGCAGAGCCATTGAAAGACACACACTTTGTCCATGNAAGTGGAGCCATGGAAACACCCTGACCCTGTAACCTGAGCCAATGAACTTTGTCCTTGAATCCAGAGCCAGCAAGAGAAACACACTTTGACCATGAAACCAGAACAAAGAAACACTGTACCCTTGACCAACTGACCACAAAACCAACCAACCAGTCCTTGATCTCAAAACCTACCAATCAATGAGCACTAAATCCTAACGGGGACTATGGGGGTTCAGTCCCTCAATAGTCCCCTCCAAGGGACCAGGAATAATCTACAACCAGCTGATAATTTAACCTTTGATTAAAGGAAATGAATCGACATACGAGAAACCCTTCAGTCCATACACTTTATTCTTCTAAGTTCTCTCTCTACACAGCTTCTGTTCTTCTCTCTTTGCCCCATCTAGGTCCTCATCCATCTAGTTCCTTCCCATCTTAGCTCCTCTCTCATTCCCTTCTACCTCATCTATTCTTCCCCATCTTGCTCTCTTNCACCTTTCATCTTGTTCCTCAAGTACTCTCTTCTAGCCCCTCAATCTAGTTCTTCCCCATCTCAGTTCATTCCTCTCCAGCTCTTACCCAATGAGTTTTCCATTCTCTCTTCTTTTCTCTGTCTCCTCTCTGTTCTCCTGTCCTCTTCTGTTTTCTCTTCTTGAGAATAAAACTGCCTTTTTATCCCTATGACCCTTATCTCTCCAAGCTATCTCTGCTCCCACCATTTCAGGTGGGTGTGTTCAGTTGCTAAGCAACTTGGCTAGGCAACTTCCATCATAGCTAGATGTACCTGTAAGTTGGAANCCTATAGTTCTGAATTAATTGTTAAGGGTGGATCTAATACTAGAGATAAGGCTTTGGAGAGGAGAAAGTTAAACTTAATTAGCACATCTGCTATTCCTGAATTCCTGCAAGGTCATAAAGGCAGGTAAGTGTTTCCTCAGGCAGTGACTCCATTAGGCTTTCTTTTACAACCTGAAAATGAAGTGGTTAAAGGAGGAGATCAGCTGAGGGCTAATATATGTTAGTATATCAAAAGGGAAATTTATGTGCTTAATCTACATTCCTAGAAGTGCTTAGTTGAGTTAGGGAGTCTACAAAGTTAGTAAGGTTGTGAAAAGGAGGGTCCGAGCTAAATTGTGCAAAGCTATTACTTAGGGTCCACCTGACCTAGGTGGTGTCTCTGTGAGTAATTTACCTTAATTCAGGAATTTTATTATGTGGAGGTCTATATTGTTATTTCTGTTAGTCCTGAAATGTGACTAAGGGAGATATCTGATTCTAGTGCTAAAAGGAGAAAGGGATGGGCCGGAGGGAAGAGATCTTTCCTTAAGTAGCTTTGCTTTCCAAATACCTCAGGAGTATATGTCCAAAGAGTGATCAGCCCACATTGAGCAATTCTTAGGAAAAAATCAATTGGGAAAGCTATGAAGGTACACATGATATTCATGGCAGAAACAGCTGATATATAACCAACCAAAGCATTAAATACTCCCTGGAATTTGGCCTCCTCTGAAGGAATTCCTTAATCCCTACAAGTAGTGGCTTTGCTATAACCAGCTGAGTTCTTTTAATATATTCTTGCAGCCCATAGCAAAATCCAACCAATCTCTGAGCTTGATCAAGCTCAGGGACTGAAACCTGACCAGTTCCCACCCTGAAAATCTCCCTGCAAAAATTTCACCCCTAAGAAGCCCNGTGCTTGTTCTTTCTTTCTTTCCACCCTGACAGAGCCACTCTCCTGGATTCCTNCCTCCCAAATAATNTCTTGAATGAGTTTTTAGGTGAAGACCTTTTCCTGAAGCAGATCAGAAACTCCTAGTGGAGTGGAGCTGAGAAGCAATGGACACCTCTGTTGGGAAACTCCTTTAGGGGAGTGGAGCAGAACAGCAACAGACATCTCTGCAGAAAAACTCTCAGTATAGTAGAGTGGAGCCCAGCTGTAATGGCTNTGTCTCAGAGAGGAGCAAGATTGCTACATCTTGTGGGGAGACCATCATTGGAACACAGCTTCATGTATAGCTTGACTTCCCAACAATAAAGTTTCCTTTTTCCTCACAGCTGTAAGTATCCAGGATAACTTCCCTTCATAGCTGTAGCTATAGCTTGACTTTTTCTGATAGTCAGGGTACATTTCTCTTCAGAGCTGTAGGTCTCTGCAGAGCTGTAGGTAGGTTAGAGTCAGGGTCAGGGGAACTCAATGTCAGGATCAAGACTTAGGGTTAGGGTTAGAGGGTTACAGGGTCATGGAGAGGGTCATGGAGTCAGGGGCTCAGATGGTCAGGGTCAGAGTAATTTAGGGTCAGGGTTAGGGTCAGGGACAGAGTCAAGGGTCAGAGGTAAGGGGTCAAGGTCAGGAAAAGGGTTAGAGGGTTAGAGTTAGGCTTAGGTTTAGGGTTATGGTTAGGGGGTTAGGGTCAGAGGGTCAGGGTCAGGGGTCAGGTGTCAGGGTCAGGGATCAGNGCCAGGGTCAGAGTAAGGANGTTAGGGTTAGGGTTAGGGGTTAGGGTTTGGAGTCAGGGTCAGNGTTAGGATCAGGGTCACCATCAGGGTCACAATCAGGTTCAGGGTTGGGGTTAGGATAGGAGGGTTAGGGTTAGGGTTAAATTTGGGGTTCAGGTCAGTGTTAGGGTTAGTGTCAGGGTTAGGGTTAGGTCAGGATTAGAGTTAGGGTTAGGGGTTAGGGGTCAGGGTCAGGGTCAGAGATAGAGGTTAGGGTTAGGGTTAAAGTCAGGGTCAGAATCAAGGTCAAGGTCAGGGTCAGGATTAGAGGGGGTTAGGGTTAGGCAGGGTTAGGGTTAGGGTTAGGGTTAGAGTTCAAAAATGGGATATTGTGACATAATAGAACATTTTGATGTCTTAGTATAGCATTGTGATGTCATAGCAGAACATTGGGATATCATTATAGAGAATTGTGATGTCATAATATGCATTGTGATATCATAGTTGAGAACTGTGATGTCATATTTGAGCATTGTGATGTCATACAAGTGTATTGCAAAGTCATAGTTNCTTAGTGTGAAGTCAAATAGAGCATTGTAATATCATNATAGAGCATTTTCATGTCATAATAGAGCTTTGTGATGTCATAGGAGAACATTGTGTTGTAACAGTAGAGCACTGTGTATCAGTTGAGCATTGTGATGTCATAGTAGAGCATAGTGATGTCATAAGGGAGCATTGTGATATCATAATAGATCATTGTGATGTCATAATAGAGCATTGTGTTGTCTCAGTACAGCATTGTGATGTCATAGCTTGTAATTATGATGTCATAGTAGAGCATTCTGATGTCATAATGAACTATTGTTGTTTCATAATACAGCAATTTGATTTCGTATAGAGCATTGCGAGGATAAAATAGATTAATTTAATGCCATAATACACTTGGTGATACCAAAAAAGAGCAGTATGATGATATAGGAGAGAATTGTGAAATCATAGTAGAGCATTTGTATGTCATAAGAGAACATTGTGATGCCATAATGTACCATTGTGATGTCCTAATAGAGCATTGCAATGTCATAATGGAGGCTTATGATGTCATAGTGGAGCATTGTGATGTCATAATAGATCAATGTGACATCATAATAGAGCTTTGTGAAGTCTTAGTAGAGCATTTTGATGTCCGAGTTGAGCATTGTTATGTCATAGTTAGCATTGGAATGTCACAATGGAGCATTGTGGTATCATAATAGAACATTGTGATGTCCTAATGGAGCATTGTGATGTCATATTAGAGTATTGTGTTGTGAAAATACAGAACTGTGTTGTCATAGGGCAGCATTGTGATTTCATATACAGCACTGTGATATCAAAATAGAGAATTATAATGTCAAAATGTCACTATGTGATGTCATAGTAGAGCATGATGTTGTCAAAATAGAGCATTGTGATGTCATAACTGAGATATGTGACATCATAAGAGAGCATTGTGTTATCATAATAGANAATTTTTTGTCTTAATTGAGCATTTGGATGTCACACAATAGCATTGTGATGTCATAGTTGAGCATTGTGATGTCATAATAGAGCATTGTGATGTCATAAAGAAGCATTGTGATATAATAGAGCAATATGATTTCAAACTAGAACTTTGTGATGTCGTAATGGATCATTGTTTTGTCATAATATAGCATTTTCATGACATTGTTGAATATTGTGATATCATAGTAGAGCTATGTGATGAGACAGAGGAGAATGGTGATGTCATAATGGAGCACTGTGATGTAATTGAGGATTGTGATGTCATATTTGNGCATTGTGATTTCATATAGAGCATTATGATTTCATAATAGAGCACTGTGATGTTATAATTGAGCATTGTGATATCATAATAGAGCATTGTTATGTTACCATANAGCATTGTGATGTCATAGTTCAGCATTGTTATTTCATTTTAAAGTATATTNTTGTCATAATAGATAACCATAATTCCACAACAGAGCATTTTTTGTCATAATGTAGCATTGCGTGTCATAAAAGAGCATTGTGATGTCATAATTGAGCAATGTGACATCATAATGCAGCACTGTGATGTCATAATAGAGCATTGTGATGTCATAACAGAGCATTGTGATGTCAAAATAGACCACTCTGAGGTCATATTAGAGCCATGGGATGTCATAGTAGTGCATTATGATATCATAGTAGAGCACGTGAAATCATATAGAGCATTGTGATGTCATAANTTGGCATTGATGTNATAGTGGAGCATGTCATACATAGTGGAGTATTGAGATGTCAACATTTAGCATTGAGATGTCATAATAGATAATTGCAATATGTTAGTACAACATTGTGATGTCATANGTGAGAATTATGTTGTCATAATAGATCATTGTGGTGTTGTAACAGTGCATTGTGATGTCATATGGAGCATTGTTATGTCATCGTTGAGCAATGTGATGTGATAATAGAGCATTGGGAGGTCATATTAGAAAATTATGTGTCACAACAGATCATTGTAATGTATTAATTGAGCATTGTGATGTCATAATGGAACATTGTGATATCATAATAGATATTGTTTGGTCTTAGTAGAGGATTGTGATGTCGTAGTAGAGCATTCTCTTTTCATATTAAAGTACATTAATGTCATAATAGATAACTACCATGCCACAATAGAGCATGTTTTTTCATAATGTTGCATTAAGATGTCATAATAGAGCATTGTGATNTTAGAAGAGCATTGTGATGTCATAATGGAGCATTGTGAAGTCANAATGGAGGATTGTTATATAATAGTAGAGCATTGTGATGTCATAATAGAACATTGTGAGGTCATAATAGAGCAGTCTTGTTTCATGTTAAAGTATATTATTGTCATAATAGATAACTATCATGCCACAACAGAGCATTTTTTGTCCTAATATTGCATTACATTGTCATAATAGAGCATTGTGATGTTGTAATTGAACAATGTGACCTCATAATGGAGGAGTGTGAATTCATATTATTTCATTTTGATGTTATAACAGAGCATTGTGATGTCATAATGGAGCATTGTTATATCATAATACAGAATTGTAATGTCATAGTAGAGCATTGTTTTGTCTTAGTAGAGGACAGTGATGTCATAGCTGAGCGTTATGATGACATTGTAGAGAATTGTGATGTCATAATAGGGCGTTGTGATGTCAAAATACAGCATTGTGATGTCATATTTGAGCACTGTGATGTCATATAGANCATTATAAGGTCATAATGGACTATTGTCTTGCCATAATGTCACACTGTGATGTCAGAGAAGTGCACAGTGATGTTATACTAAAGCATAGTTATATCATAAAAGGGCAATGTGATGTTATGGTTGAGCATTGAGATGTCATAATAGAGCATTTTTGTAACATAATGGAGCATTTTCATGTCAGAATATAGCATTGTTTTGTCATAGTAGAGCACTGAGATGTCATAATAGAGCATTGTGATATCATAATGGAGCATTGTGATGTTATATAGAGCATTTTGATATTATAATAGAAGATTGTGCTGTCATAGTAAAATGTGAGGTCATATGGAGCATTTTGATGTAATAATGAAGCATTGTGATATCATAATAGATCAATATGATGTCATACTAGAGGTATGTGATGTCATGGTGGAGCATTTTGTTGACATACAAGAACATTTTGATGTCATGTTTGAGTTTTGTGATGTCATAGTANAGCACTGTGATGACATAGATGAGAATGGTGATGTCATAATAGAGCACTGTAATGTATTTGAGCATTGTGATTTTATATTTGTGCATTTTGATGCATTATAGAGCATTATGATGTAATAATAGAGAATTGTGATGTTATAATCAAGCATTTCAATTCATAATAGGCATTGTTATGTCATCGTTGAGTATTGTGATGTTATAGTAGAGCATTATGAGGTCATATTAGAGCATTGTGTTGACATAATAGATCATTGTAATGTCATAACGAAGCATTGTGATGTCATAATGGGGCCTTGTGATGTAATAATAGAGAATTGTGATGTCATAATGGAGCACTGTGATGTCATAACAGTGCATTCTGAATCTTAGTAGAGGATTGTGATGTCATAGTTGAGCGTTAATATGTAATAGTTCTTCATTGTGATATCATTGCAGAGCATTGTGGAGTTATAATTGAGAATTGTGATGTCACATTAGAGCATTGTGATGTAATACTTGAGCAGTGTGTTCTCATAATAGTGCACTGTGATGTCATAGCTGAGCATGTGAGGACATAATGGAACATTATGATGTCATAATAGTCCATTGTAATATCATTATACAGCATTGATTTGTCATAATAGAGGATTGTGATTTCATAATGGAGAGTTGTTATGTCATAATGGAGCATTGTGATGTCGTAAGGAGAATTTTCATGTTATAATGCAGCAATGTGGTATCATAACATAACAATGTGTTGTCATAGTACAGCATTGTGATATCATATAGATCTCTGTGATGACATAATAGCACTTTGAGTTCTCTTATTCGAGCATTGTCGTGTCATAATGGAGTATTGTGATGTCATAATACAGCACCATGATGTCATAGATGAGCATTGAGATGACATAAGAGAGCATTGTGATGTCACAGGATAGCTCTGTAATGTCATAATGGAGTCTAGTGATGTCATAGTTGAGCATTGTGATGTCATAGTGGATTATAGTGATGTGATAAGGGAGCACTATAATGTTATGATGGAGCATTGGAATGTCATAGTAGAGAATTGTGATGTCATAAGGACAATTGCCATGTCATAATAAAGCACTGTGATGTTATAGTAGAGAATTGTTATGTCATAATTCACTATTGAGTTTTCCTAGTAGAGAACTGTGATGTCACAATAGAGTCCTGTGATGTCATAAGAGAGTATTGTGATGCCATAGTGGAGCTATGTGGCATCATAAGAGAGCATCATGATGTATTAATGGAGCAGAGTGATGTTATAATAGAGCACTGTGATGTCATAATAGAGCACTGTCATGTCATAAGAGAGCGTTGATGTCAAAATGCAGCACTGTGATGTTATAGAGAGCTTTGTTATGTCATGATGGAGCTTTGTGATGTTATAATAGAGCACAGTGATATCATAGTAGAGCACTGTGATGTTATAATTGAGCCTTGAGATGTCATAGTAGAGNATTTTGATGTCATAATGGGGCTCTGTCTTATCAATATATAACCATGTTTTGTCAGAGTAGAGCTAAGTGATGTTATAATAGAGCTCTGTTGTGACGTAATGGCACAGTGAGTTGTCATAGTAGAGCCTTGTGGTGTAATAATTGACATTGTGATGTCATAATGGAGCATCAAAATGTCATAAAGGATGATCGTGATGGATTAAGAGTCCATTGTGATGTCATAATGGAGCATCGTGATGTCATAGTAGAGCATTGTGATGTCAAATTGTAGTATTGTGATGGTCATAATAGAGCACTGTGGAGTCATAATGGAGCATTATGATTCATAATAGTCCATTGTGAAGTCACAATAGAGCATTATGATGTCATAATAGACCATTGTGAAGTCCTAAAGGAGAATTGTGTTGTCATAATGGTGCANGGTGATGTCATTCTAGAGCTTTTTTATGTCATACTGGAGCACTGTGATTTCATAATGGAGCATTGTGATGTCATATTGTAGTACTGTGATGTCATTTTAAAGCATTTTGATGTCATAATGTAGTATTATGATGTCAGAATAGAGCATTGTGATGTCATTGTAGAGCACTGTGATGTTATAATGGAAATTGTGTTGTCATACAGCACTGCAATGTCATAATGGAGCATTATGATGTCATAGAGCACTGTAATGTCATAATTGAACATTGTGATATCATAATGGATAACTGTGATGTCATAGCAGATAATTGTGATGTCATATGTAGCATTGTCATGTCATAATGTAGTACTGTGTTGTTACAGTAGAATATAGTTATTTCATAATGGANAATAGAGTTGTCATAGACGAGCATTGTGATATCATAGTGGAGTACTCAGAAGGCAAAAGATAGAGCTGTGATGTTATAGTGAGCATTGTGCTATCACAAGTGAGAATAGTGATGTCATAATGGAGCACTCTGATGTCATAATACAGAACTGTGATGTCATTTTAGAGCATTTTGATGTAATAATATAGTATTGTAATGTCATAATAGAGGAGTGTAATGTNATTGTAGAGCATTGTGTTGTCATAATAGAGCACTGTGCTATCATAAAGAAGCATTTTGATGTCNTAATAGAGGATTGTCATGTCATAAGAGTCCATTGTAATGTCATGATAGAGCGTTGTTGAGCATAGTGATGTCATAATGGAGCATTGTGATGTCATAATGATGCATGGTGATGTCATAGTAGAGCACTGTGATATCATACTGTGATGTCATAAAGGAACACTTTGATGTTTTTGTATAGCATTTTGATGTCATAATTTAGTATGGTGATGTCATAATCGAGCATTATGGAGTCATAATAGAGCANTGTGATTTCGAAGTACAGCATTGTGATGTCATAAAAGTTCATTGTCATGCAATTATACAGCATTGTGATGTCAGAGTAGAGGACTGTGATGTCATAATGGAGAACTGTGATGTTACAGTATAGCATTGTTATGTCATTTTGGAGGATTGAGTTCTTGTAGAGCATTGTGATGTCATAATATAGAACTGTGAAGTCATAAGAGAGCATCGTGATGTAATAGTAGAGAATTGTGATGTCNTAATGGTGCATTGTGATCTCAATANAAACATTGTGATGTTATAGTAGAGCACTGTGATGTCATAATGGAGCATTCTGGTGTCATTTTAGACCATTGTGATGCAATAATGTATAATGTGATGTCATAGCACAGCATTGTGATATCAAAATGAGCATATTGATTGCAAAAGAGACCATTGTGATGTCAAAATGGATCATAGTGATATTATAGAAGAGCATGGTGATATAATAATAGACCTCCATGATGACATAATGGCACATTGAGTTGTCATAGTAAAGCACTGTGCTGTAATAATGAATATTGTGATGTCATAATAGAGCACTCTGTGTCACAAATGAGAATTGTGATGTCATAGTAGAGCATTATTATGTCATAAATAAGTATTGTGATGTTATAATTGATCATTGTGATGTTGTAATAGAGCATTGTGATGTCATCTTCGAGCATTGTGATGTCATAATGGAGCATTGGGATGAAATAATCGAGCATTGNATGTCATAAGAACATTGTCATGCAAGAGTGTAGCATTTTGATATCACAGTAGAANATTAAGATGTCATAAAGAGCATTGTCATTTCATAATATACCACTGTGATGTTATAGTAGCCCAATGCTATGTCATTTTGGAGAATTGAGTTGTCATAGTAGAGCATTGTGATGTCATAACAGAATACAGTGAAGTCATAAGAGAGTATTGTAATCTCATACTGGAGCACTGTGATACTATAATAGAGCACTGTGATGTCATATTGGAGTATTTTGATGTCATAAGAGAGCATTGTGATGTCATAATGGAGCATTGTGATATCACAGTAGAGCATTGTGGTGTCATATAAAGCACTCTATGTCATAATATAGCAATGTGTTGTCATAGTAGAGCATTGTATGTCATCGTAGAAATCTGTGATGATATATTAGCACTATGAGTTGTCTTTTAGACACTTGTAATGTCATAATGGAGTATTGTGATGATGTCATAATAGAGCATTATTATGTCATAATGGAGCATTATGATGTCATTGTAGTCCTGTGTTAAGTCACAATATAGCTTTGTGTTGTCATAATAGAGCACTGTGTCATAAAGGAGCATTGTGATGTCATAATAGAGAATTGTGATTTCATAAGAGTCCATTGTCTTGTCAAAATAGATCATTGTGATGTCACTATAGAGCATTGTGATGTCATAATGCAGGATTATGATATCGTAAGAGACCATTGCGATGTCAAAATCGAGCTTTGTATTGTCNTAGTAGAGCATTGTGATATCATAATGGTGCACGATGATGTCATTATAGAGCAATTTTTGGTCATGGTAAAGCACTGTGATGTCATAATGGAGCATAGTGATGTCATAATAGAGCATTGTGTTGTCATTATAGAGCATTGTGATGACATAGTTGGGCACTGAGATGTCAAAATAGAGCATAGTGATGTCACTGTAGAGCATTGTGATGGAGCATGGTATGTTTTAATAAAGGATTGTGTTGTCATAATGGAGAATTGTTTTATCATAGTTGAGCTTTGTGGTGTCATAATGGGGCATAGTGATGTCATAGAAGAGCATTGTGATGTCATAAGGGAGCACTGTGATAAAATAGGGCAGTGTTATGTCATAATGGAGCATTGTAATGTCATAGTAGAGAATTGTGCTGTCAAAAGGAGCATTGTGATGTCCTAATGTAGCACTGTGGTGTTGTANTAGGGCATTGTTATGTCATAATGGAGCACTGAGTTATCATACTGGAGCANTGCGATATCACAAGAGAGCATTGTGATGTCATAGTGGAGCACTGTGATATTATAGTCAAGCANTGTGATGTCATAATGTAGTACGTTGTCATAATCGAGCATTGTGAAGTCATAATACAGCATTGTGATGTCATAGGACTGCATTGTGATGCCATAATGGTGTATTGTGATGTCATTACAGAGCATTGTGATGTCATATTTGAGCACTTTGATATCCTACTGGAGCATTGTGATGTCATAATAGAGCACGACGATGTTGTAATAGAGGACTGTGATGTCATAATCGAGAATTTTTATGTCAGAGTTGAGCATTATGATGTCATAATGGAGCATTTAGATGTCATAGTAGAGCATTGTGAGGTCATAATGGATGATAGTGTTGTCAAAAAGGTACACTGAGATGTCATAATGGGGCTTATGATGCCATAGTTAGCACTGTGATGTTGTAATGGACCATTGATATCATAACTGACAACTGCTATGACATAATGGAGCATTGTGATGTCATAGTAGAGTATTGTGATGTCATAAATAGCATTGTCATGTCCTACTCTAGCAATGTAGTTATAGTAGAGCATTGTTATGTAATAATGAAGTATTAAGTCATCACAGTGAAGCATTTTGATATCATAAGAGAGCATTATGATGTCATTGTGAAGCATTGTGATGTAATATGGTGCATTGTGATGTCATTTTAGAGAATTGTGATGTCATTTTAGACACAGTGANGTCATAATCGAACATTGTGATATNGTAATAGCACATTGTGATGTCATAATGGAGTATGGTTATGTCATAATACAGAATTGTGAAGTCATAATTTAGCAATGTTATGGCAAAGGAGAGCATTGTGAAGTCATAATGAAGAATTGTGATGTCATAGAAAAGCATTGTACCATCATAATAGAGCACTGTGATGCAATAAAAAAGCATTTTGATGTCATAATAGAGTATTGTGATATCATAACAGTCCATTGTGATGTCATGATAGAGCATTGTGATGTCATAATAGAGCATAACAGTATCATAGTACAGCATTGTGATATCATGTTACATGATGATGTCATTATAGAGCATTGTTGTGTCATTGTGATATCATAGTTACATGATGATGTCATTATAGAGCATTGTTATGGCATAGTAGAGCACTGTGATGTCATAATGGACCACAGTGATGCCATAATGTAGCACTGTGATATCATAATAGAGTATAGTGATGTCATAAATGTCAATTGTGATGTGGTAATACAGCATTGTGATGTTAAAATAGAGCAATGTGATATCATTATGGAGATTTGTGATGTCATAAGGGAGCACTGTGATGTCATAATGGAGCATTGTATTTTAATTTAGTGAATTTTGATGTTATAATGTAGTATTTTGATNTCATAATCGAGCATTGTAATGTCATAATAGAGCATTGTGATGTCATATTAGAGCATTGTTTTGTCATAATGGTGCATTGTAATGTCAATACAGAGAATTGTGATGTCAAAGTAGAGCACTGTGATGTCATAACTGAGGACTGTGATGTCATAAGAGNGCATTGTGATATCTTAATGGAGCATTGTCATGTCATAGCAGAGAATTGTGATGTCATAAAGATCTTGTCCTGTCATTATATAGCACTGTATGTTATAGTAATGCATTGCTATGTCTTAATGGAGTATTGAATTGTCATAGTAGAGCATTGCAATGTCATACTGGAATACTTTGAACACATAATTGAGTATTGTGATGTCATAGTGGAGTATTGTGAATCATAAGAGAGCATTGTTTTGTCAAAACGGAGACTGTGATGACACAATTGAGCATTGTGATGTCTTAATGGAGCATTGTGATATCATAATAGAACATTGTGTTGTCATAATCNAGCTTTGTGATGCCATAATAGAGCTCTGTGGTATCATGATNAATTAAAGTGATGTCAGTATAGAGCATTGTTATATCATGCTAGAGCACTGTTATGTAATAATGGAGCACTGTTATGCCATTGTTGAGATTGTTGATGTCATAATGTAGTATAGTGATGTCATGATCGAGCATTGTGAAGTCATAATAGAGCACTGTTTTGTCATTCTGGAGCATTGTGTATCATGATGGTACATTGAGATGTTATTATAGAGCATTGTGATGTCATAGTAGAGCACTGTGTTGTCATTCTGGAGCATTGTGGTATCATGATGATGCAAGGTGATATCATTATAGAGCATTGTTATGTCTTGGTAGAGCACTGTGATGTCATAATGGAGCACTGTTATTTCATTATTGAGAATGTTGATGTCATAATGTAATATAATGATGTCATGATCGAGCATTGTGAAGTAACAATAGAGCATTGTGATGTCATAGTAGAGCATTGTGATGTCATATTTGATCACTGTGATTACATAAAAGCACATAGAGTTCTCATAGTAGATGTCATAATGGGTTAATGTTGTGATGTGTTGTGATGTGATATGTGATGTGATGTGATAAATGAGCACTGTTATATTATAACTGAACATTGAGATGTTACAGTAGTGCATTATGATATCATAAGGGACCATTGTCCTATCATAAGGGACAACTGTTATGTCAAAATGGAGCATTGTGATGTCATAATAGAACACTGTGATATCTTAGTAGATTGATGTTGTTGGAAGCAAAATATCTCTGGGTCCAGCTGTATGTGCTCCCACTCCTCCTGTATGCTGAGTTCCGTGATGCTATTCAGGTTGTTCCGTTTGAGTGCTGAGAGGACGAATGCTTTGCAGCTGTGGCTTTCTGGAACATGCTGACCTTTCCTTGACCCCAGGTGCTGAGG